>CAUYUJ010002185.1:0-85000 GCA_963575745.1 Prorocentrum cordatum
TCCCCTCATCCTTCTCCCCCTACTCCTGGAGTCCATCCTGGCTCCTCCTGCTCGACCTCACCCTCCTCGCTCAGCGTGCGCCGCTGCCGAAAGGATGAAGGTAGAACGGCCAAGGGGGGCAGGCTAGGCACATCACAGTTCGCTGCCCCTCCGATCTCCAACCTCGAAAGCAGGCTCCGACTTCGGCGGGCCAAACTGCGGCCCCTCCCCCTCCCCCTCCACCTCTCCCCCTCAGAAGCCTCAAAGTAGGTGAGGTGTTTGGGTCCTTAGGGTCGTTCCTCCAGCTCATCCCCCTCGTCCTCCTCCAGCCCTCCTCCTCCTCCTCCTCCTCCTCCTCCTCCTCCCCCTCCTCCTCCGCATTGTCCTCCCTCGTCCAGTTCCTATTCTCTCGCTGCCCCGCAGGCCTCGATCGCCGTCTTCATCGACTCCAGCTGCGACAGGATCTCGGCGTCGCCGAGCCGCTTTATCACCGACGCAAGGGCGAGCGAGGAAGGCGGGGGGTTATGGAGGGAGGAGGAGGGACGAGGGGAGGAGGAGGTGGAGGAGAAGGAGGAGGAGGAGAAGGAGAAGGACGGGAGGAGGAGGAAGAGGACAGGAGCAACAAGGGAAGGCAGATGAGGTTAGGAGAGAGGAGGAGGAGGAGGAGGAGGAGGAGGAGGAGCAGCAGCAGCAGGAAGAGGAGGAGGAGGAGGAGGAGGAGGAGGAGGAGGAGGAACACCTCCGCGTTCGGCGTGCCCTTCGCCAGCAGGTGGCTCAGCTTCGCCCTCTTCAGCTCCGCGAAGAGATCGTTCTTCTTCTTCTTGAGCTCGCCATTCACGTCGTCGCTGGCGGCCCAGGCCCAGTCTTCGGACGAGGCGATGTTGTTGATGAGCTGCTTGGCTGCATCGATCGCCTTCTTGGCCGCGCTCACGAGCTTCTTCGCGTCGCGGATGGCCACCGCCGTAGGATTGGTAGCAGGCTTCGGGCGTGGCGTAGCTGGCTTCATCCCAATCGCCTTCGGTGCGTCCTCGTGGTTGTAGGTGACGCGAGTCTGCCAGCGCTTCGTGAACCTCTCCCTCCACTGCAATTCAAAGTATAAGAATTTCACTGTCTGGCTCTGAGGATCTAATTGGGCATATGGGTGCCCGAGTTCCAGACAGCGCTGAGCGATTCCGTAGACGCTAGCCACCGTCTCCGCGCCCTGGTGCCCCGCGGGGCCCCCCTCCTCGAAGCACATGCGAAGGACGGAGAGGAGCCGCCCTTTCTTCACCAGGCTCTCGTCGTAAGAGTCGATGCGGTCTTTGTGCTTGCGTGTCAATTCACTGAACTTCTCGGAGGCCCACTTCTTCTTGAAAGCGGTGATCTCCTTCTGGTCCTGGCCGCACGCCTGCCAATCATCATGCAACTTAGTCCCTGGCTTGCTGACCTCCCGCATGAACGTGTTGCCAAGTGCACTCCGCATTTTGAAAACCGCCCCTGCCTCAGCCATGTCCACGACCTCGAGGTCGCTCGCGAGGCCCTTGACCCTGCCCTCCCCCTTGATAGCCCGACGCAGCAAGGAGTGCTCGTTCGAGTCGTCCGTGATGTGGCTCGATGCCGCAGTTAAGCAGCCCGCCGGTTCCTTCTCCTTCTGAATCGCCAACCTCGCTAAGCGCGTGGTGGCCTGCTTCAAGATCGCCATCTTGTCTGGAGTCTCCTGTGCAAATGTCTGGCTGGCCTCAGGCGTCTGCGGCACTGAAGGCGAGGCTGCCTGTGCCTTGCGGTCGTGCTGGACGATGGCGCTTGCTGGCTGTTCTCCTGCCAACGCTGCGCGGACCCTGGCGTCGCTGGACTGCGAAGGACCCTTGCTCTGGCTTTTGAAACCCTTGCCCTTGAAGCCCTTACCCTTGAAGTCCTGGCCCTTGCAGTCTCCGATGCTCTTGAAGCCCTTGCTCTTGCCCTCGCCCTTGCCCGCGCTGCCGTCGTTCTCCGCCTGGCCGTTGCCCTTGCCAGAACTAGCGCCGTCAGCGCTCGGCTCGCGCCCATCGCCGCGTCGCGGCGAACGGCTGCGGCTGCAGCTGGGCGCGCGCCTCGACCGTCTCCGCTGCACGTCACTCTTCTCAACGAAACTCATGCGCTGGGTGCGATCCATGAAGACGCCATCCCAATCATGGTCATTCTCGTGGTCTGACTCGTGGCCACTCGACTCATCACCATCACTTGGTGGCACGTAATCATCGTCATCGTCCTCCAGGGCAGCTGGCTTCTCCGCGGCAATCGGGTGCTCCGCGGCAAGCGGGGGCTCCACGGCAAGCGGGGGCCCCACGGCAATCTGAGGCCCCGCCGCGGCGCGCAGAGCCGCGCCAGTCTGATTGGCCCTCTGACTCTCGGGGCTGCTCAAGATGTTTACGGGGCCAGCGACGCCCAGGAAGGTCTCCTTCTGGCCGCCGTCCTCGATGGAGTCGGGATCCACGTCATCGCCTGGCGGGCGAGGCAGAGCAAAACAAAATGAAGGACGTGTGAGGGGGGGAGGGGGTGCGAAGGAGGAGGAGGATCGGGATCAGAGGGAGGAGGAGGAAGAGACGGCGAAGGAGGAGGAGGAAGGTAGATGAGGAGGAGTAGGAGGAGGGAGAAGAAGAAGGAGCAGGAAGAAGAGCAGGAGCAGAAGGATGAGGAGGGTGAAGAGAAGGAGGGGAGGAGGAGGAGGAGGAGGAGGAGGAGGAGGAGGAGGACGAGGACGAGGACGAGGAGGAGTAGAGAAAGAGAAGGAAGAGTAGGATGCAGGATGAGGAGGACAGAGGGCACGCCTTCGCCGAAGTGCCGCGGCGCTGCGGCGGGCTTGGCAGCGGGCAGATCGACCGCCCCAGCCGCCGCGAGTTCAGCTGCATCGCCAGCCTCCTGCCTTGCCTTCCAGGCCGCCCACTCCTCTGCGGACATGTCGAGGCTGTCGCCGTCGTCCGTGTTTTTTAGAGCAGCCTCCTGCTCAGTAAGCCAATCCTCCCACTGCTGCGAGGTCCACTCCTGCTCCTGCCAGCTCGCCCCCTCAGCGACGGTCTGGGTCGTGGCTTCGGGCTTCGTCATCCTCGATCGGCGTCGCCATGGCACGCGTCGGCGGCGACATCTCGAGTCAGGGCCAGGGGGCCAGGGGGGGTGCCGAAACGACCTCGAAGCCAACGCAGCCTTGGACGTACAGCAGAATTTCCAAACAGAATTCAGCTCGTGTCGAACTCGGTCTCTGTAGGATTTGTGGGTCTGGGGCGTCTGCTCTGGCCGTTAGGAGGCACGTGGGTTCTGAATTTCGAGTGGGATCCACCGCGTGGCGACGGTCGCCAACCCCCCTCGGATCGCATTCAAAAACCAGACCCCGTGGATTCGACCATGGGGAGGTCGTTAAGCGCAGGCCAGTCGGATTGGCATCACAATTTCGCTTCGAATCCAGCGATGCGGTTTTGAGGACTCGGTTGTCGGGTCATGGCGACGAAGTGGCGAGGGTCGTTTCTTTGTTTTGTGAGGGACGCGCTCGCCACCGAAGTTAAGAGAGGCGGCCAATCCGTCGAGCGGCCCATGCGGCCCGAGGCCTCCTTACCAGGCTCGGGGCGGGGCCAGGGGCAGGATCCTCGAGGCGGGCGGGGGAGATGGGTGAGGGGTGCACGGAAGGCGAGGGAGGAGAGGAGGATAAGGGAGAGGGAGGGTCACGGAAGGAGTGGAGGGAAAGGATTCAGAGAAGGTGATGGCCGCCCGACCGAGGATCCAGATCAGCTCCTGGACGCGAAGGCTGCCACCAGGCTGCTGTCGGGCGGGGGGGCCTCGCTGATGTCGTCGTCCTCGCCCTTTGGGAGGGAGGGAAGGAGAGGGGGAGGGGGGAGGGAATGGGGGAGTGAGGGAGGGAGAGAGGGAGCCAGGGAGGGGACAGGGATAGCAGGAAGGAGGGATCCAGGAGTGAGGGAGGAGGGAGGGGAGGAGGGAGGCGGGAGGGAAGGAGGGAGGAGGAGAAGGAAGAGGGGACGAAGGAGGAGGGGGAGGGGGAAAGTCGGGCCCCCTTCCTCTCATTCCTCATCCTCCTCCTCCTCCTCAGCCCTCCTCACTCCTCCCCTCATTCCACCCTCCTCCTCCTCCGCCAAGTCCTCTCTCGAGCTCCTCCTCCTCACCTCCCCTTCCTACCTCCTCCTCCCTCAAGCTTTCCTTGTCCGTATTCCTGCTTGCTGCTGCTGCATGTCTGCTCCTGCAATCCTTCCTCCCCTACCTCCTCACTCCATTCCCTCATCGCCACTACTTGCACTATCAGAATCGAACTCGGACCTCCAACCCGAGCCATCCTGCTCGTCTGGTGGCCCCACCTCCTCGCGAGCGGCCTCCTCTGCAGCCGAAGGCTTCGCGTGAGCGGCTGGGCGCTTCGACATCGTCCTCGGCTTCTTGGGCGGTGGCTCCTGCTTCTCTGATGGCGAACTGAGGCTCTCGGGGTCGTCGTGCTCTGGCTCCTCCTCCTCGCCGCCTTCCTCACCCTCGTTGGGATCTTCCGCCTCATCCTCATCCTTCTCGTCGCTGCCACCGCCTTCTTCGGATCCGTCTCCCTCTCCCTCGAGATCATCGTCTGAAGGGTCATTGTCGGGATCATCGCCACCGTCGCCGTACTGCGAGAAGGAATCCTCGTCATCGACTTCCTTTTTTTCCCCCCCCCCCCCCCCCCCCCCCGTCCCCCCCCCCCCCCCCCCACTTTCCCCCCCCCCCCCCTTTTCCTTTTCCACCCTTTTTCCCCCCCCTTCCTCCTCCCCCCCCCCCCCCCACCCCCCCCCCCCCCCCCCCCCCCCTCTCCCCCCTTCCCCCCCCCCCCCCCCTCCCCCCCTCTTTTTTCCCCCCCCCCCCCCCCCCCCCCCCCCCCCAACCCCCCCCGAGCGGCTTCTTGGCCACGGGCGCGCCGCTGCAGGCTTCTTGGCCACGGGCGCCGCCGCTGAAGGCCTCTTGAGCATCTGCTGGCGATGGCGCTCCTCGAGGTCCAGCTTGTTGACCTTGACCTGCTGCCAGGCGAGGTTGCCCTTCGCGAACTCCTTGACCTGACGCATCAGGAACTCTTTGGCGACTGACTCCTCGACGTTCCTGTGCGAAATCTGCGCCTTCTGCGCTCCGTTCACCTTGAACGACAGGCCCCACTGGTGGGTCTTGTCTGAAAGAGTCGCCAAGGCCTCGACGGATCGCCCTCCTCCATCCTCTTCCTCTCATCCGTCTTGTCTCTCTCCTCCCTTCTCCTCTCTGCTCCTCCCTCTCCTCCTGATGCGTCTCCCCCATGCCTGCCTCCTCCTCCTCATCATCATCTTCCTCATCTTCCCTCCCCCCGGGGGGCCCTCGATCCCCGTCCTCCCTCCTCCACCTCACTCCTCCTACTACTCATCCTGCTCCTCCTCGTCCTGTTCTTCCTTTCCCCCCTCAGTGTTCTTCCTCCTCCTCCTCCTCCTCCTCCTCCTCCTCCTCCTCCTCCTCCTCCCCCTCCTCCACCGCCGCCGCTCCTTCTCGCACAGCTCGACCTTCTCGCCTGCCACCGACACCGTCTTCAGCAGGGTCGAGGCGACCTTCTTCTCCGTCGACGCCGCCGAGCTGGCGCCTCCTCCCTCGGGCTTCTTCGCCAGCTTCGACGCCACCGAGCTGTCGCCACTCTCCTGGCCAGCCTTCGCTGGCTTCGACGCCACCGAGCTGTCGCCACTCTCCTGGCCAGCCTTCGAGGGAAGCGCCTTCCACGCCTCCACGGTGATGCCGCTGATCACGCGCTCCTCGGGCGGGCCCTCCGACTCCCACACCCCGACGATGTTCCCGTCCTTGATGTACAACACCTCCGTCGTCACCTTGCGCTTGTCGCCTGGCCGCTTCATCCAGGCCACCTGCTCGACCGTGTCGAAGCCCGTCACCGTGTCCCCGTCTGTGACGCCAACCTCACGACCCTGGAGCTTGCGAAGGTCGCAGTACCACTTGGGCGGCGGCTTCCGCGTGTTCTGCGTGAGCTCCTTCTGCCGAGGGTCATACAGGTGACGGAGCATCGACCGAAACCTGGAGGGGATCCTCATCGCCCTCTTCCTCCTCCTCTCCTCCTCCTCCTCCTCCCTCCCTCCCTCTCCCTCCCTGTTCCGTATCCTCTATCTCCTCGTGCCTCCTCCTCCTCCTCCTCCTCCTCCTCCTCCCCCTCCTCAAACCTCGTCCAAGTGCCCTCACCGTCCATCCCCATCCCGCTCATTCTCATTCCTCTCCTCGTCTTCCTACTCCTCCTGGCCCACCTCCTCCTTCTCCTTCTCCCGCCGCCCCAGCCCCCCGACGGTGGAGGTGCTGCCGCTTCGCGGGCAAGACGGCGTTCCGCGAGAGGGCCAGAGGGAGACGGAGGATGAGTAAGAAGAGGAGGAGGAGAATGAGGAGAAGGAGAAGGAGAAGGAAGAAGAGAGGACGGAGGAGGATGATGAGGACACATGGACGAGGTAGGAGGAACGGCAGGAGGAGTAGGGGGAGGAGGAGGACAAGGAGGAGCAGGAGCAGGAAGAGGAGGAGGAGGCCCCCCTTTCGAACAGCAGAACTTCAATGCGTTCTGCTCCGCCCACGTCGCCGCCTCGGCCTCGCTGAGCTCGAAGAGGGAGGCCTTCTCCTTTGCCACCTCTTCGAACGCGAGCGACGCCGTCTTCGCATCCACTGCGAAGTTCGGCGCCAGCTTCTCGACCTCCTCGATCATCTTGGGGGAGGGAATCAAGTTCGCCCGACCCCCCTCTGGCTCGGTTTCAAAATCGATCTCACTCGATCGATCTTACGATCGATCTCACTCCAGTGATCTCACTATCGATCCCACTGTCATCCTCTTCCTCCGAACTCCTGCTGCTCCTCCTGTCGATCTCACTATCGATCTCACTCCATCGATCCCACTATCGATCTCACTCCATCGATCCCACTAGCAGCCTCACCATCCTCCGAACTCCTGCTGCTCCTCCTAACCCCCTTCTCCTCCTCCTCCTCCTCCTCGTCGTCCTCCTCCTCCTCCTCCTCCTCCTCCCTCCTCCTCCTCCTCCTCCCCCTCTCCTCAATCCCCTCCCAGTGTTTCTTCATCTCCCAATCACCTTGTGGTGATGATGGACCTGCGCCACGCACTCGTGCGTGAAACGGTCGCTCCCTGGCGTGAACGGCGAGAACGCGCCCGCGCTCAAGCGCCCCCCTGCGCTCGCCGCTAACTCCGCCGCGGGAGCCGAGGGCGAGCGCAGGGGCGCGTTTGATCGTGGGTGTGCTCTCGCTGCTCGGCCTGGTGCGCTCCCGTACTGCAGCCACGAGCGCTTCGTGACGAACGGCATGAGCGCGGCGGCCAGCGCCACCGCGTCCCTGCGCACGAATGGGGCGAAGGAGGAGGAGAAGGAGGAGGATAAGGAAGAGAAGGAGGAGGGGGGAGGAGGAGGAGGTGAAGGAGGAGGAGGAGGAGGAGGAGGAGGAGGAGGAGGAAGATGAGAAGGAAGAGGAGGTGGAGGAGGACGGAGGAGGAGGAGGAGGAGGAGGCGAGTGGGAGGAGGAGAAGGTGAAGACGCGCGCCTCAGGAGGAAAAGGGCGAGGAGGAGGCGCGGGGGACGAGGAGGAGGAGGAAGAGGGGGAGGACGACGAGAAGGAGCAGGAAGACGAGGATGACAAGGCGGACGAAAAAGGAGGAGGAGGAGGAAGAGGACGACGACGACGACCACGACGAGGGCAAAGACGACAAGCAGGAGAAGAGGAGGATCGGCCTGAGCCGGCTCCTCTCCTCGGCGCTGCCCTTCTTCGGGGCCATTCGCCGCGAGCCGCCCACCGCGCCCGTCGGGCACGACGACGACGATCCCTCGAGGGCCCCCCGCCCTGTGGGCCGCGGCGACGGCGACGCCGACGACGGCGGTCGACGGCGCAGCGCCGTCTCCATCGCCACCGTTGCCATCACCGTCGCCGTCGGCCGTCGATCGTTGTCGGCGCTGCCGTCGCTACCGTCGCAGCCGCCGCCGCCGTCGGCGTCGTCGGCGCCGTCGGCACAGTCGCCGCCGACGTCGTCGTTGCCGCCGTCGCCGCCGTCCGTGGCGCAGTTCGGAGCCGTTTTGGCTTTGTTGGTTGGTTGGTTGGTTGGTTGGTTGGTTGGTTGTTTGGTTGGTTCGTTTGGCTGGTTCGTTGTTGGTTGGTTGGTGGTTGGTGGTTGGTTATTGGTTTGTTGGCTGTTGGTTGGTATGTTCGTTGGCGGTTGCTGTGGTTGGCGGTTGCGCCTTCGTGCATGAGAGCCGTTTTGGCTTGGTGTTTGGTTGTTGCATTTGTTTTTGGTGTTGGTGATTGTTGGTTTTGTTGCGTTTGTGGTGGGTGGGCACCGTGGTTGGCAGCCGCTTTGACTTGCTGGCGTGCCATGCGCGGCCGTGGTCGGTTGATTTCTGTGCGTGTTGGATATTATGATATTATGTATGTATTGTATATGTATGCATAAGATATGTATACATATGTGTATTATTTGCATACAGTGTATATATATATATATACATATATACATATATATATATATATATATATCAAAAGACATGATATGCTTATTCAACATCCTCCGGCCTATATGATGCAATTGAACATCCTCCGGCCTAGTTGCGAACATTTGAAAGCTGCCGGCTTAGAGTTAGCAAGGCAGCGACCTCTGGGATCTGGGATCGTGGCCGTCCGGGCCCAAAATTTGCCTCCGTCGAGGCGAGGGCCAATACGGTGATGCCATTTTTCTATCACTTCGAGCGCCAAGGCGCGTGCATGCATGCATTCAACCTCTCAGCGAGCGCAGACCGCTCGCGCTCGCTGCACAGAGGCGCGGGCGGGGCCCCAGGAGCAAGCCCCCGGACTAGGGCTCGGCATCCTGGGGCCCACTGTCCCCGCGCGTCGCTGCCGCCCTCTGCCGAGGTCGCGATCTAGCCGTACGGCCTGCATAGCTCCACGCAGAAAGCCGCCGCCAAGCCGTCCAGCTCCTGCTGCCTCGTGCGGGGGGGCTCGGCGGGGCCCCCGCGACGGGCTCCGCTGCGCGCGCCGCCGGCCATGGCGCCGAGGAGCTGCTGGGGCTTGGCCGCGACGCCCGCGGCTTCGCACTTGCCCCTCCGCCCCTGGGCCTCTTTCGTGGACTGGACAATGAGGCCCTGGCGGTCGCCTCGGCCCAGGGCGACCACGCCACGCCCCTGGCTCCCAGCCGCTCGAAGACGTCGAGGACGGCGGCCTGGGAGAAGTCCATGCCCGCAAGGATGTCGACGACGTGCCCCCTCAGCTCGGCCTCCGACCGCACCCTGAGGAAGCCGCTCGCCAGCTCCTCGTCGGCGGCGTCGGGGCAGGACTCGTGGTAGTCCACCTGCAGCTGGGCGCCGCCCCCCAGCTTCGCGGCACCCTGCTCCCTGCCGCTCTGCCCGACCCTGTCGTGCCGCTCAGAGTCGTGCTCGCGCTTCTCGCCGGTGCGCTGCTCGACTCTGTCCTCCTGGCTCGGCTTGCCCATCCGGTTCGGCAGCACCTGGCCCGTGAGATCACAGCGCACGCGTTGCTCGTCTGTGCGCGCTCCCACAGGCCGCACCGCCGCCTCCAGGCAGCAGGTCCCGATGGTCACCACAATGCCCTCGATCGCGCCGTCGCCGTCGGTGGCCTCCTTGTCCTCCTGCTTCGCGTCCACGCCCTTGGCGCTGTAGATTGCCTTGGCCAGCGCGACCCGCGGCCTCACGCCCTGGGTGTCCGATCCGCGCCTGGGGATCTCCATGGCCCCCTCCCCCACGACAGCGTCCTCGTCCTTCACGTCGTGCTGACTGCCGACCGCCTCGGCCGCTTCGGCCAGCCGCCAGCCTGCAGCCAATCCCTCCGCGAAGGCCTTCGCCTCCGCGTTCAGGTCGGCTACCTGCCCTGTTCCTGGCGCCAGCTCGCATCCTCCGAGTTGCGGCAGCGTTCCACTGCCCCCCGCCCAGACGTCGAGCTCCTCCCCGTCCTCCAGCCCCTCCAGCTCCAAAAGGGCGGGAGCGGGAGGCGCCTCCTCAGGCTCCTTCTCCCCGCACTCCCTCGGCATGGCCCCCAGCTTCGCGTGCGCGGCGCGCTCCGCCTCGACCAGGAAGCCCAGGCGGGGCCCCCGCGCCGCCTCCGCGATCTCCTCGGCGGAAGCCCTGAGGAAACCGCCCGGAGGGGCGCAGGCTGCGTGGAGGGCCGCGCTGCGGCGCTGGCGAGGCGCTCCCGCCACCCGCCGGCCCTCCACCGCGCTGACCAACGCCGGCCTGGCCGCGCGCTCGCGGTCCTGCCGTGACCCTGGCCTGCAGGGGCCCGCCACGGCATGGCACCAGGCCTCCAGCGCTCCCAAGCGCCGCCGCCTGGCCGCCCGCCTCGCCGCAGAGGGACCCAGCACCAGGACCTCCTGCTGCCTGAGCGCCTTGGGCTGCCAGCTGGCTGGCCGCCCCCCGCAGCCGTTGCGCCCGGCCGCCCTGGCCGCCGCCATCGCATGGCGGAGGCGCGCCGCCGCGGGGGACCCAGCTTGAGCCAAAATGGCTACGGACGGTGATGGCATTGGATAAGGAAGCCTTCGATAAGGATTCCAAGGCTTGGAAGCCAGTGGAAGGCCAATCGTGGATTAGCCATGGATCTCACCGCCGCCCTAATGAGATAAGCAACCCTCCAGGGTCTGAAGCCTCTTGGGCCCGTTCCTTCACGAACGCCCCCACCGCAATTCGCCAACCCTACCCCTACCCCCCACGATTTCTGAGGGGGAGGGTGGGGTTCACTTTGTTCGGGAGCTCCCGAGCGAAGTGAACCCCACCCTCCCCCTCAGAAATCGTGGGGGGTAGGGGTAGGGTTCGCATGTGGCCCCCTATGTTTTACCACTACCCCTGTAGCGAAGCGCCAACAGGGAATCATGGCGTCGGGGGTATGGGATCGGCTCTTCCCAGCCGATGGGGTCTTCCAGGGGCCCTGCGAGCAGGCGCCGGACCGATGAGGCGGCCCCCGGGATGACGCCTTTCTGCTTGCCTCAGCGGGCCGCGGGGACTCCGCGCAGTCGGCGAGTCAGCCCGCATCCTCCCGATGCGGTGGCAACAAACGCGCGCACACACACACACACACACACACACACACACACACACGCACACACACACGCACACGCAGACACACGCGCACACACACACACGCACACACACACAGACACACGCACACACCCACACACACACACACACACACACACACACAGCACACACACACACACACGCGCACACACACACACACACGCGCACACACACACACACACGCGCACACACACACACACATTTCCCGTCGGCGGCTGGGCAGAGGTCATGCTCCGGCGATGTGGCATCAGTGGGGCGCGCTAGATGAAAATTGGGCCGCAGTGCGCGTGAGGAAAGGAAGAGACCCCGGCGCGACGGGAAGAGAGAACACCGGGCCCGCTCAGGCCAGCCACCCGCTTCGGCAGAGAAAGCACCGGGAGGGGGGTGCCGGCCGCGGCGCCGGGCAGCAGCTGGGGGGGGGGAAGGCAGCCCAGCAGCGGAAGTTAAAAAGCCTGGTGGGGGAGCGGGTGCCACAAAAGGGCAAAGATGGACGACCAGCCCGGCCAATCAAGATCAGCCCGAAGGAGTAAACCGTGGGGGCCGAGGTTCGACGATCCGCAAGAACGACTGCAGGGGAAAAACGCGTCACGTGTGGATGCAGTCACCACACCGGTGGGGGAGCCGGCGGCGCAGGCGGGGAAGCCGGCCTGGAGCAGGGCGGAACGCAGGCTCCCAGGAGCGCGCTGCAACGAGCGCGGCAAGAGCAGGCCGGCGTGAGGGCGCTGCACCAAAGGACGAGCAGCGGAGCCACGCCATAGGTAGGGGGGAGCGGCGCGGTGCTGGGCAGGGCCAGCAGGCGGAAGGGCGGGCGCCGAGATCTGGTGACCTACAGTCGAGGCGTTGGCCTAAGGAACCGTAAGTAAGGAACGAGGCCCCTTTTCTCCATAAGTTAAACTTCGATTTCCCATCAAGAACATAAGGAAAACCTGAGACAAGCTGTGAAACAAATCAAGGAACACGGAGCCCCTCCCCAACGAAAAGGGTTCCTTCTTCAGCGCCCCGACTGCACGAGGCGGCGCGGGGAGGGGGGGATGGCAGTGCAAGGCGCCGCGGCTGCACAGCAGCAGTCCATACACCAGGAAGACAGTGCACGGACGAGACGCCAACCTGAAGACCAGGCGGGCGAGAGCACAATACCTGGCCCAGGCCGCGCTTGGGTTACCTCCTGCTCGCTGTAACTTCATAGTTGCGGCGGCAAGTGTTCCGATGGCATTGAGGGGGACGTGGCAGCAGACGCTCGGGACGGGGGTGGCACGCCCCCCTTCCTGGGGGGTACTGCGGCAACCTCGCTGCAAGCGTCCGTCACCGCCGCTTCGGCGGGCCCTTCTGCTTCCCGTCACCTCCGACGGGGGGGCTCGCGCCCAGGAGGGTTGTCGGTGGTCTTCGCCGCCAACCTCGTCCGCTTCCCGACACCTGGCCACCAGCCTTCCACCTTCCACGGAAAAGATCATCCTCCGACGACGGGCACCTCGGCGAGGCCGACGACGGGCGGGCTGAGTCAGGCGTCCCGGGAGAGCTCTCGGCAAAGAGCGCAGCGGCGAGGAAAGGACCCTCCCGGGAAGAAGGGGGCCCCGCCCACCCGCGACGCCTGCCCACCGAACGTGTCGGGGGGGTATCCGCCGCGACACGGGGGGGCCGCAGCATGCGGCCGTGAGCTGCCTGCAGAGACTGGCCACCGCTCGGACGTCCAGTTCCTGTGTTTCTTTCGGTTTCGTGCGTGGTTTTTTCGCCAAGTGATCAAGGATGCTCCTCGATGGTCCCCGCCGAAGGAAAAATGCACACGTCCAAGCGATGCCAAGGAGAGCGGGGGGGGCACCGAATGGGCGCATCGCCGTAGAGGATGGAGCCCTCCCCGCAGCCCGGGGCGCAGCCCGCGCCGGAAGCGACCCCGCGCACGGAGGGCCTGCTGCAGTCTGCAGGGGGAACTGAAGGGGCCCAAGGACACACAAATAAATACACACCCAAATAAAAATATTCCCCATATTTTCCCATATGTTCTGGGTTTCTGTCTTCCCCCCCACTGCCCATATTTTCCCATATTTTCCGGGGGAATCCACGATTAATTGTCTGTGTGTTTCTTCCCCTCCTGGGGAACATGCGAAGGACGGCGGCGACGTGCTGGCCGGGGCCCCTGGTGCCCCCACCGCGCAGAGCACAACACCTGGCACAGGCCGCAGTGGTTACACCGCCTGCCCGCGGTACCTTCTTGGTTGTGGTGGCCAGGGCACCGATGGCATTGAGGGGGACGTGGCCCGGCAGAAGACACCAAGGAAGGGGGTGACAGGCTCCCCGCCCTGGGGGTGGGCCGCGGTAATCCTCGGCGCAAGCGTTCGCCAACGCTATCACGGCAGGTCCATTTTACCTCCCAACACCTCCGCTTGGGGGGCACGAGGCCGGGGGGTAGTTGGAGGTTTTCACCGTCAACCAATTCGCTTCTCCGTCTCCAGGGCCACCAACCCCCTCTGAAAATCCCTCGTCAGCCGGGGAGGCACCTCCGCGAGGCCGCGGGCGGGCGGGACGAGTCGGGCGTCCCGGGAGAGCTCTCGGCAAGGTGCGGGCGGCGAGGAGGGGACCGCCTTGGGTCGTGGATTGGCGTGCCTCCGCAATGCGGCTGGGGGCAGCCCGTGCGAAATCTCCCACAGAGTGTCTGCCGCCGGGGTGCCTGCACCCTCCGTCTCGCCAGCTCGACTGGGCACCTGCACGCCCCTGGGGGCTGGGGAGGGGTGCTCCGGTCTGGCGGGGGAGGGTCGCTGGTGGGAGCACATCCTCACCGTCAAGCCCGCACGCGGAGAATCGCGCGAGAGCCCAGTAGCAGACACAACACACACACACACACACACACACACACATACGCGCGCACACGTCTTGGCGTCGCGGCGTAGAGCAGGTCGAGTGAGCGCACGCACCGGCCCAGCACACGCGACGAACGCACACAGACACACACACACAGACACACAGACACACACACAGACACACACACACACACACACGCGCGCACACGTCTTGGCGTCGCGGCGTAGAGCAGGTCGAGTGAGCGCACGCACCGGCCCAGCACACGCGACGAACGCACACAGACACACGCACACACACACACACACACACAGACACACACACAGACACACACACACACACAGACACACACACGCGCGCGCGCGCGCGCGCGCGCACCTGGTCGAGGCCACAAGACTCGGGCGACTGCCCAGGGTCGAGAGGCCGCCTGGCTCCGAGGGCGGCGAAGGCTGCGAAGAGCGATGGGGGGCTCCGGGTGGCCCCCGCCGCAGCTGGCGATCGGCGGACGGGGCGCCCCCGGGTGCCGCGAGGGGCCAGACGAGCGGAAGGGGGGGCGGGGAAGGGGAGGATGGGGAGCAGAGAAGGGGCGGCAGGGAGCAGGAAAGCAGCAGCGCCACCGTCACCGAGCAGGCCTGGGAGGAGCGATCGATGCTTCTGCTCCTGCTCCTGCTCCTGCTCCTGCTCCTGCTCCTGCTCCTGCTCCTGCTCCTCCTCCTCCTCCTCCTCCTCCTCCTCCTCCTCCTCCTCCTCCTCCTCCTTCGCATCCTCCTTCTTTTCCTTCTCCTCCTCCTCGTCCTTCTTCTCCTCACCAACCTCCTATTCCTCCTCCTCTTCCTCCTCCTCCTCCTCTCCTTCCTCCTCCTCCTCCTCCTCCTCCCCCTCCTCCTCTTCCTCCTCCTCCTCCTTCTCCCTCCTCCTCCTCGTCCTCCTCGTCTTTCTTCTCCTCACTCACCTCCTCCTCCTCCTCAGCCACCGTGATCCGAGGGTCGGCGGACTGGAACTCCCCTTGTATCGATCGAGCGGAAGCTCGGACTAAGTGTGCGGGCGATGGGCGCCCGGGGGCGGGGGGGCAGCCGAGTGGCCGAAGGGGGCCCCTCGGGCCGGTCTTCCCGAAGGAGGCCCTGCTCGCATGCAGACTCCCTTCCCTCTCTGCCTCCCCTTCCCTCCAATCTCCGCGGTCCCCTTTTCCTCCTGCCTTTCCTCTGTCCTCCCTTCCTCCTTCCTCCTCCTGCACCCCTCCTCCAGCCCTCCTCCTAGCACAAACCTATAATTCCCTCTGGTTCTCGATCTCTCTCTCTCTCTCTCTCTCTCTCCCTCTCTTCCTGTCGCTCTCTGTCTCTCTCCCTCTCTTGCTCTCTCTCTCCCTCCCCCCTCTCTATCTCGATGTTAGGTTTCCATATATATATCTGTCTCTCTCTCTCTCTCTCTCTTTCTCTCTTTATCCCTCTCTCTCCCTATACACATACACACCCCTTTATGTGTGTCTATGTCTCTCTCTCTCTCTCCCTCTCTCTCTTTATTTCCCTCTCTCTCTCGCCCTCTCTCTCTCTCTCTCTCTGTATAAATTTCCTTATGTTTTTATAGTCTGCTTATAACTGTACTATCTCTCTCGCTCTCTCTCTCTCTCTTTCTCCCTCTCTCTCTCTCTCTGTGTTTCTCTCTCTCTCTCTCTCTCTATCGATCGATGTGTATACATATGTACAGAGAATTAGGTTTATACATCTGGATATGCACACAGACAGCTATATTGATATGTATAGTCTATGTGAGCCAGGGTGGACCCCACATGGTGTTCCTCTTTCACTAAAGGCTTGTGTGATCTAGGTGGCGCATTATATGTGGTGAAATTCCATTGCTGTTCGCAATGAGTTGTCCACTCCACTGCTCGCGCAAACATCCCACCAACCCACCCACAACTTGGTTTGCAAAATCTCTTAAGAACGTGACAGTGGGTACCAAATGGCACTTGGCAACGACAGCAACGCCGACGACGACAGCGACAACGACGACGACGACGCCGCCGACAACGACTACGACGACACCGACGACGTCTCCAACGACTTCGACGACGCCGACAACGACGACGACGACGGCACCGACGACGACGACGTTGACGCCGACGCCGACGACGACGACGACAACGATGACAACGACGACGACGATGACGACGCCGACGACGACGACAACGACGACACCGACGACGACGACGGAGACGAAGTCACCGACGCCGACGACGACGACGACGACGACGACGACGTCGCCAACGAAGACGACGACGAGGGAGGAGGGAGGACGACGACGACGACAACGACGACAACGACGAGGGAGGAGGGAGGACGGCGACGACGCGAACGACGAAGAAGGAGGAAGGACGGCGACGCCGACGACGACAACGACGAGGGAGGAGGGAAGACGACGACGACGACGACGACGACGACCGACGACGACGACGACGACGGCGACGAAATAGGAGGGACGACGACGAGACGCCGACGACGGACGACGACGACGACGAGAAGGAGGAGGAAGGACGACCACGGCGACAACGACGACGGAAACGACCACGACGCCAAAGAGGACGACGACGACGAACACGAGGAAAGACAGAGGACGACGTAGGCGACGACGACGACGACGACGCGGGAGGAGGGAGGACGGCGACAACGACGACGACGACGACGCAAGAGCGCGCGCGCATGCTTTTGTTGAAAATCCGTGTTGCGAAACCTTTTGTTTTTGTAGGTTGTTGGGGCACACGATTTTGAAACCCTTCCGAAACCGAATGGGTTTTGAAGGATTTCGGCATACGCGCGCGACGACGCGCGCGTCTGCACTTCGTCCCATTTGTTGAAAGGGATTCTCGTGACGGCACACGCGCAAGGGCGTTCGACAGATTTCGACATGCGCGCGCGCGAAGCCCGTTTGGTAGCATGTTGTGAAAATCTTGAAAAACCGATGGTTTTCTTAAGATTTCGCAATAGCTCGCGCGTAAGCTCTTTTAGCAAATCAGTGTTGCGAAACCCTGTGTTTTGGTATGTGTTTTAGAAACTCGATTGCGAAATCCTTCCGACACCGAGGGTTTTTGAAGAATTTCGGCATGCGCGCGCGACGACGCGCGCGTGTGCGCTTCGTCCCATTTGTTGCGAGGGATTCGCAAAAAAAGTCTTATGTTCGAACAAGATATGTCCCTGCGTATTGTTTTTTACAAAGGAACCTCAGGGGGGCCGATACCGGCCCCCCTGGGATAATGTAAATTCATATTTAGGATGGACATGTGGTCAGAATCATAAATGATTTACATACCCGAAAGGGGGGGATAACGCCAGGGGGGGTAGAGTCTATTCTCTTTTTAGAAAGGAGAATCAATGTGACTGTCTTGAAACTGTCTTCTCCACTGCTCGTGAAAACATCCCACTCTCCCACCCGCAACTTGGTCGCAAGACCTCCTAAGATCGTGACGGTAGGAAACAAGTGGCACTTGGCAACGACACCGACGCCGACAACGAGAGCGACAACGACGACGACGCCGACAACGACTACGACGACACCGACGACGACTCCGACGACTTCAACGACGACGACGACACCGAAGACAACGACGACGACGACACCGACGACGACGACGACGCCGACGCCGACCACGACGACGATGACGACGCCGTCGACGACGACGACGACGACGACGCCGACGCCGACGCCGACGCCGACGACGCCGACGACGACGACGACGACGTCGCCAACGAAGACGACGACGAATACGACGACGACGACGACGTCGCCAACGAAGACGGCGACGAGGGAGGAGGGAGGACGACGACGGCGACAACGACGACGGACGGCGACGACGCGAACGACGAAGAAGGAGGAAGGACGGCGACGCCGACGACGACAACGACGTGGGAGGAGGGAAGACGACGATGACGACAACGACGACGACGACGACGAGGGAGGAGGGAGGACGATAACGGCGACAACGACGAAGGAAGAGGGAGGATGGCGACAACGACGACGACGACGACGACGACGACGACGACGACGGCGACGAAATAGAAAAGACGGAGACGAGACGCCGACGACGGACGACGACGAAGACGAGGGAGGAGGCAGGACGACCACGGCGACAACGACGACGGAAACGACGACGACGACGCCAAAGAAGACGACGACGACGAGGAAAGACAGAGGACGACGACGGCGACGACGACGACGGAGGAGGGAGAACGGCGACGACGACGACAACGACAACGCAAGATCGCGCGTACACGCTTTTGTTGAAAACCCGCGTTGCGAAACCATGTGTGTTTGTATTTTGTTTGGACCATCGATTTTGAAACCCTTCCGAACCCGATGGTGTTTGAAGGATTTCGGCATGCATGCGCGCGCGACGACGCGTGCGCGTGCACTTCGTCCCGTTTGTTGCAAAGGATTCTCGCGACGGCACGCGCGCAAGGGCTTTCGAACGATTTCGACATGCGCGCGCGCGAAGCCCGTTTGGTGGAATCTTCTAAACATTTTGGACAACCGATGGTTTTCGTAAGATGTTGCATGAGCGCGCGCGCAAGCTTGTTTAGAAAATCCGCGTTGCGAAACCATGTGTTTTTGAATGTGTGTCGAGACGCTCGGTTTTGAAATGCTTCCAAAACCCAGCGTTTTTGAAGGATTTCGGCATGCGCGCACGACAACGCGCGCGTGGGCACTTGGCCCCATTTGTTGCAAAGGCGTCTTGAACACTTATGATGTTTGATAGACGAGTGCACGCGCATAGCAGATGTTGCAGAGGATGGAGGGGGGGAGTCATAAAATAGTCGCCGGCAGGAAGCCGAGAGACACCGATGCTCGAATCAAGACCGCCCTGAGGGAACTACTCTTTTTCGCAGCCGCATCCCAAAGCTCACCGAGCTCCTCTGACCAGCGATGTGCGATGGTCGCCCTCGCACGCGACCAGATGCCCGCTGTCGCGGGCAGTGGGCCGATCACTCGATCGCCTCCAGCGGCCTTCGGGATCGCGCAGCAAACAATGAGATGGAGCTGGCGAGGCCAGCTGCCGAAGCTCTCAGCGGCGTCGAGCACATCCACGAAGCCCCGGCGCCCCTGCCGCGGGAGCCTCTGGATATCCAGCGGCGAGAGGACGTCGGCCCCACGGGCCTGGGAGCCCGAGAGGCGGCCGACGAGGCTGTCCACGTGCTCCAGCTCCAGCGGCTCGAACGGCTGCCGCTGCGCCCCCTGCCAAAGCCGCTGCGTGCCCTGGATCCTGCCGGCGCGGCCCCCAGCTTTCGGCCTTCCCCGCCATCAGGACCGCAGGAGAGGCCGCGGCCTCGGGCGCGACCGACTCAGCCCTGACGCGGCGATGCAATGCGCCAGGGCGGAGCATCCAGCTGCCCCGGGCCCGCCGCGCAAAGGCCCGCTCAGCGGCGGTCACGCTGCGGGAGAAGGCCAGCTGCACCAGCACGCGCGCGCGCGCTCCACGATGCTGCCCAGCTCCTCCAGCTCCGCGACGGCGCGAGTGCTGGAACGCACGCCCTCCAACCGCGCGCCGGCGTCCTCCGCGTTCATGCGCTTCCCGAACATGACGCCCGTGGGCGGGCTCTTGCACTGCTTCAGCATCCTCTCGATGGCGTCGGTGCTGGCGCCCTGCGGTTGGTGGTTCACGTCGCGCTTGCGCAGCGCCAGCTTCACGTCGCGCTTGCGCAGCGCCAGCAGCCGCGCGAGGATAACGCCCATCGTCCACCACCATTCCACAGCAGGCGTTCGCACGTGTGCTCGCCCTGGCGATGGCTTGAGCCGCGCGCAGCTCAGGCCTGGCACGTCGGCTCTACCCCTGCAGCGTTGACGCGCAGCGGAATCCATGCCCTCGAACTTCAGCGCCGTCTCCTCGAAGGTGCTGACCCAGCGACCGCAGGTCGGCGACGGCCCTGACCTCCGCGCCCCCAGGAAAGGCCCAAGCATCGCCCACGCGCGACGGCGCACGCAGCGAGCCCAGAGCAGCCTCGGCATCCTCCCACGCCTCCTGAGGCACGTGGAACGCCACGGGCGGCTCGGTGAACTGCGAGTTGCCCCCATCGGAGGCGTCGGCCAGGTCGTCGAAGGCCGCCCGCAGGTTGGGATCGAGGCCTTCTCGACGCCTCTGGCGCTGATCACGCGTCCGATGCGACCGCTTCCTGCCCTCCTGCGGCTGCTTCCTGGAGCGCTCGCGGGACAGCAGCGCTTTTCCAAGGCACCTGCGGGCAGACGCGCAGCTGCAAGGACACCATCGAAGCCGCACTTGGCCACCGCGAAGTCGACGAGAGACGCGCCCGAGCCAGCGGCGCAAGTGACGTCCACGTCGGGCCTGGGAAGGACACCGTCCAACAGCTGCATGAACTGGGAGGCCTGCAGCTGCTCCATGCTGGGGTTCCAGTCGCCGATGATAGCCCACGGGTCGTCGAGCGTCTCGACGAATCGCCCGACCGAGCGAAGGCGCTCTGTGTTGGCACCCCCGAGATTGTCCCCTGGGAACAGGTAGAACGCGATGACAACGACACTCCCTCTCTGAAGGTGGAAGGTCACCGCCTGGAAGCCCTTGCAGGCTGGCGCACTCAGCACGCGCTCCCAGGACGTGGCGGCCGGGTGCTTCAGGACGAAGGTGGCATCTCCACCGCGGCATCCCGAGGCGGACTTGAGCGACGCAGTCGAGGGGGTAATCATGGCGCCCCAGCCGTCTTGAGCCACCTCCGTGCGAATGCCCTGAACTTATGCTGCCTTCTAATGCATTTCCGCGAAACACACCGCATTCTACTGTCTCCCCTGGGCCCTTAGAGAACCGAGAGACTTCGGGCCCCACTCTGTGGCACTACTGAAGAACACCGTGGCCGAGCCGCCGCGCGCTGGGCCTGCGCCGCAAAGCGCACCTCCACGATCGGGTCGAGAGGCATCTGGTGCGGAGCCTAGGCTGGGGGCTCCGCCGCCCCGCTGTTCAGCGCGGCATGGCCCCCGCCTCTGCCACGGGCTCTGGGGGCGGGATCTGAGGACGCTCAGCGCTCGTGCGTGCTGCTTGCTGCCAGGCGCTCGACCAGAATCTGGGCGGCTCTGGCCTGCGCGTTGGGGCGCTGGGCGTCGGCGCCTGGGGCTGCGCCGGTGGCGGCAGAGCTCGCAGGGGCCCCGTCGCCTCCACCCCTGTAGACGGTCGGAGCGGCTGGCCCCCCACTGACGGCGGCAAGACCGCCCGCTCTTGTTGCCGCGGCAAGGGCAGCTGCTGGCACCAAGCCGCCGCCGCGCCTCTTCTTGACCATGCGTTCCGCGTGCTCCTGATGCTGCAACCTGACCGCCTTCGCGACGTCTGCAGCCTTCTGGAAGACCTCCCGTGCCACGGTGTTGATCTGCTCCTCAAGCTCCAGCTGGTGACGCTGAACTTCCTCTTTGTCTTCTTGAAAGGCATCCTCATCGCCGACGTCGAAGATGGTGCCCATGTCGACCTTGATGGTGTCGCAGGCGCCGTCGAGGAGCGAGCCAAGAGAAAGGACGGGCTCGGCGGCCTTGGCCTTGGTCCTGTGGAACTGCGCCAGAACCTGGTCGTGCTGCTTGTGGAACTCCTCCAGCTGAAAAATTTCGCTGTTCGATGAGGTCCCTCTGCTCCTCCGCCGCCTTCCCCAGCTTGTCGAGCTGGGCGATGGCAGCCCCGAGCTTCCTGACATGCCTCCCCCCGGCGCAGGTAACGCTGGAGAGCTGGGGCGCCAACGGCGCGGCGGCGGGAGGGAGCTCGAGCCTGGTGGTGGCCTGCTGGCAGCGGCGCTCCAAGTTGGCGCTGCCCATCTTGGATTACCAGCCTCGAACGTATCCCTATCCCTAAGATTGACACGCCAAAAGGCGATGACAATCTTAGGGGTTCGCCCTCCAAAAATTATGCTAACGGAGTTCCCCACATAAAGAGATTAACGGTTTCGTGGGACCCATTTTCTTGATGCCCTCCTCGCGACGCAGGAGGGGTGGGAGGGGCACGAAACCATGTAAATAGTATGGTATTCCGATACCCTCCTCGCTCAGGCGGGGCCTCCCTGGAGGGGTGGGAGGGGCACGAAACCATGTAAATAGTATGGTATTCCGATACCCTCCTCGCTCAGGCGGGGCCTCCCTGGAGGGGTGGGAGGGGCACGAAACCATGTAAATAGTATGGTATTCCGATACCCTCCTCGCTCAGGCGGGGCCTCCCTGGAGGGGTGGGAGGGGCACGAAACCATGTAAATAGTATGGTATTCCGATACCCTCCTCGCTCAGGCGGGGCCTCCCTGGAGGGGTGGGAGGGCACGAAACCTGTAAATAGTATGGTTTCCGATACCCTCCTCGTTCAGGCGGGGCCTCCCTGGAGGGGTGGGAGGGGCACGAAACCATGCAAAAATAGTATGGTATTCCGATACCCTCCTCGCTCAGGCGGGGCCTCCCTGGAGGGGTGGGAGGGGCACGAAACCATGTAAATAGTATGGTATTCCGATACCCTCCTCGCTCAGGCGGGGCCTCCCTGGAGGGGTGGGAGGGGCACGAAACCATGTAAATAGTATGGTATTCCGATACCCTCCTCGCTCAGGCGGGGCCTCACTGGAGGGGTGGGAGGGGAACGAAACCATGTAAATAGTATGGTATTCCGATACCCTCCTCGCTCAGGCGGGGCCTCCCTGGAGGGGTGGGAGGGGCACGAAACCATGTAAATAGTATGGTATTCCGATACCCTCCTCGCTCAGGCGGGGCCTCCCTGGAGGGGTGGGAGGGGCACGAAACCATGTAAATAGTATGGTATTCCGATACCCTCCTCGCTCAGGCGGGGCCTCCCTGGAGGGGTGGGAGGGGCACGAAACCATGTAAATAGTATGGTATTCCGATACCCTCCTCGCTCAGGCGGGGCCTCCCTGGAGGGGTGGGAGGGGCACGAAACCATGTAAATAGTATGGTATTCCGATACCCTCCTCGCTCAGGCGGGGCCTCCCTGGAGGGGTGGGAGGGGCACGAAACCATGTAAATAGTATGGTATTCCGATACCCTCCTCGCTCAGGCGGGGCCTCCCTGGAGGGGTGGGAGGGGCACGAAACATGTAAATAGTATGGTATTCCGATACCTCCTCGCTCAGGCGGGGCCTCCCTGGAGGGGTGGGAGGGGCACGAAACCATGTAAATAGTATGGTATTCCGATACCCTCCTCGCTCAGGCGGGGCCTCCCTGGAGGGGTGGGAGGGGCACGAAACCATGTAAATAGTATGGTATTCCGATACCCTCCTCGCTCAGGCGGGGCCTCCCTGGAGGGGTGGGAGGGGCACGAAACCATGTAAATAGTATGGTATTCCGATACCCTCCTCGCTCAGGCGGGGCCTCCCTGGAGGGGTGGGAGGGGCACGAAACCATGTAAATAGTATGGTATTCCGATACCCTCCTCGCTCAGGCGGGGCCTCCCTGGAGGGGTGGGAGGGGCACGAAACCATGTAAATAGTATGGTATTCCGATACCCTCCTCGCTCAGGCGGGGCCTCCCTGGAGGGGTGGGAGGGGCACGAAACCATGTAAATAGTATGGTATTCCGATACCCTCCTCGCTCAGGCGGGGCCTCCCTGGAGGGGTGGGAGGGGCACGAAACCATGTAAATAGTATGGTATTCCGATACCCTCCTCGCTCAGGCGGGGCCTCCCTGGAGGGCGGCAGTGATATGGTATGGTATGCTATGGTACGCCATGGTATGGTATGGTACGGTATGGTACGTATGGTGTGGTATGGTATGGTATGGTATGGTATGGTATGGTATGGTATGTGTGGTAGGAACTATGGTATGGTATGGTGTGTGTGTGGTAGAAATAATATTGTGCTGTATGGAAGATGGAGGGCGGCAATGATATGGTATGGTATGCTACGGTACGCCATGGTATGGTATGGTACGGTATGGTACGTATGGTGTGGTATGGTATGGTATGGTATGGTATGGTATGTCTGGTAGGAACTATGGTATGGTATGGTGTGTGTGGTAGGAATAATATTGTGCTGTATGGAAGATGGAGCGGGAGGTGGGTGGGAAGGAGAGGGTGTTCTGGGAAAACAAGAACCCCACTCAGGATGTGGGGAATAAAGGAACCCCGAAGATTGGCATCGTGATGAGGAGGTGCCCAGCATGGGGATAGGGATCTGTTCCAGGCTGGTAATTGGAGGCCATGGCGCGCAGGCTGTGGAGTTCAGCGGGCTCCAGCTCGTCGACCTGAGTAGCATCGCTCCCAGCAGCGCCACCATCGCCGCCAGCCAAGAGCGGGAGGCCGCAGCCCGCCGCCCGCCCATCGCCCACGGGGGCGGGGGACCGGGGCCTCGCTGCTCGGCAGGTCGTTCTTGGTGCCATAGCAGTGCTTGCACCAGTATACCACGACGCACGGTTGTTGGCGCACCCGCAGCTCGTGCACTTCCACATCGGCCCTGGCTGCACCCATGGCCGCGCACTCCTGGGCGCCATGCGGGGAAGCTAAAGGGAGGAGGATATGAGATATGAGATACAAAGGGGACGCAGTGTCCCTCCAACCACTCTACGAGCTCTCAGGAGGTCCCCCATTGGAGCCCTCGCCGGAGCTCTCAGGAGGTCCCTCGCTGGAGCCCTCAACAGGAGCCGCTCCTACACCTGACTGGACAATCAGGGAGGCATCCTTGGCCCTCTTTGGCAGACCTGCATAGCTCGGGACCTTACCCTGCTTGATCCGTGTGAGATTATGCTGCCCCCCTCTTGGTGGGGCAGCGGCACGGCACGGCCAGCCCAACCAGCTTCAGGGTGGCCGTCGAGCCGCACACATTGCAAAAGAACAGACTGTGTTCCTGCCAAAGATACACTTCATGAGACGGGTGGACCACTTGGTTCCCAAGGATCGAATACGAATTGCTCTTAACAATACTGCTCGGAACGCCCACCCCACCGCCCACCCTAGGTGCAGGGACGGGGGTACATGAAGACTCGGCCGCTCCCTCGATCCTGGATCCAGGAACCAAAAGGCGGCACGCAGAGCACAGCCAGCAACCACCCTGGACGGAGGTCCAGGCATGCTGGCTGGCCGCCAAGGCTCGGGTGAGCTTTGGCTGAGGAGCGGGCCGAGTCTTCGGAGGCCTCTTAGCCTCCCAGGCGTCGACCCCGAGCGCGTCAATCAGGGCCTTCCGTGCACGAGTCCTAACCTGCGCAGCGATGGTGTCCCAAACATCAGTGTGCGGGGCGTTGCCGACGAGCCCCCGAGAGAGGGCCTCTTGGGCCGCAACTTCCGCCAGGGCATCAGCACAGGCGTTTCCAGCGGCGCGGAATATCGCACTAGGCGAGACCAAAAGGTGGGCCTGCTCGTCCATGTGGGACGGGATCCACACAACAGAAATCTCGGCGGCTCCCTGGGGCCCTCTGGAGGCCAATCCCCGCTTCACACGAGCCCAGAGGTCCCCATTCACCCCAAGAGGAGAGGTCTGCCTGCCCGAGAGCCACCCTAGGTACAAGGCACGACTGTCAGCGTAAAAGACACAGGGGCCTTCTGTCGACTCGACGGCAAGGGCGAAGGCCAAAAGCTCCGCGCGTGGGACAGTCTGGCGCGCTGGCAGTCCGCCCAGCATGCCTCCCTCGAGGCGCCAGGCGCCCTCCTCCTCGTCAAAAGAGACGGAGCAAAAAGCAGCTCCGCAGCGGCGACGGCGAGGGTCGCTGCGTCCCCCCCCCCCCCCCCCCGCTGCCGTCTCCAAAAAGATGGAGCACTCCATCAGGTCCTCGAGCCCTTCGGAAGTCGCCAACCTCGAAGGACCACTCCGCGAAGTCCTCGTCGCGCAGCGGCGTCGCGAGGCGCAGCGCGGGGAGGCCGCGGAGCCACAGCGACGGCTGGCTCGCATGTTGGGCGCTGGCCTGCGCCGCAAGGTGGCTGGTGGAGTCGCACTTCTTGCGCCCTCGGTTCGCAGGACACATGCAAATTCGGTGGTACAAAGTCTCGTTCTCGTGGCCGCCGCGGGGGGCAGGTGACAGACTCCAGCTCGTAGCCCGCATCTCTCTGCCTGACCCGCGGCCATTGGCCACCTGACGTGGCCACGATGTTCTGCGCGTACATGTCCATCTGGCCCCTGGGGAAGTAGTGCTGCTGCTCACGAACGATGACGGTGGCATCAGCGCCCTCGCACAAGTCGTCACCGTGCAGGTGCTTGCTGGCCACGCCCCACATCGCCCGCTTGAGGTGTGCCACGAACTCGTCTTGCACCGCCGACGTGTCCATGTCCAGATCCTCGTGGCCAGGAAGGCGCCATTCGACGCCAGTGGCTGTCGTCCACGACCGAGCCGTAGTAGGTGCCCAGCCCGCGTCCAGTAGCATCGCCATGAGCGCTGCCACGGGGCCACACACAGCACGCCACCTCCGATTGGACCCTGTACGCACTAGCTTGGCCAAGACGCTGGGCCACGCACACTCGATACGCCTGTGGAGCTGCGGGGCCCGCCTCCAGAGGTCAAGCCATTCGCCCAAGAGCTGGCGCCTGAGCTCCAGTCCAAGCTCCTTGTCGCAGTGGAGCGTGGCCAGGAGGCTCGTGAGGCACCTCCCAGGACCCTTGCCCGCCGCCGACAGCGCTGCGCTCCGCCTCAGCCTGAGGATGGCCGAGGGAGCAAGGCCAGAAGCCTGGTGGCCGTACGTCGACCTCGGCAGCACAGCCGTGGACCACAGCGCCTTGGCCACACGGGAGAGCTGGACGTGGCACCCCATCCTGGAGATACGGCGGAACTGGCACTGCCCCGCCTTCCTCCTGGCGGTCGCCCTGCGCTGCGTGCGCACGCGCCCAGCAGCGGCGTCCACGCCGAGGTCCACCGCGTGGTTGGCCGCCTCGCAGGGGACGCCTCTGCGTACCAGCGCACGGTGAAGGTCCTTGGCCAGCTGCGGGTGGCTGGCGATGACGACGGTCTTGCCAGAGATCTGCAAGTGCTGCTCGTCGAGGCCAGCCTTGAGGGACTCCGCCACGCCAAGGATGGTGGAGCGAACGTGCTCAAGCTTGCCTCCCGCCCTCGCCACCGCGTCATCGACGAGGGCCCACAGCTGCGCACACTCCCACTCGAGGTGGGCGGCCCGTAGGATGGGCGCCAGGAGTAGCTTCGCGCACTTGTTGCCGCGGGAGCTGCCCGCCACAACCGAGCGCTGCGGCGCAAGGCGTGGCCCCAGCCACCGCTGCTGGCGGAGGTGCATTGGCGCCAAGAAAAGCTGTGCCTCCAAGGCCAGCACCACTGCAGGGAACCGCATGCGGAGCCCCACTTGGAGCAGCCGAGAGAAGCCAATGCTATCGTAGAACTTTTGGATGTCCAGCAGCGAGGTCGCGGTGTGAAACCCCATCGTCAGCGACGCGTCGCCCATCAGGGCACGGACGATGGCCGCCCTGGGGGCAGAGCTGCCCTTGGTGGCGGTGTCCCGCCATTGGTCCTGGGAGGCCTCCCACTCGTCCGAGACGGTGGACCTCGCCTTGGACCAGATCTTGGCCGTCGTCGCCAGCATGCCGATGACTCGGTCCCCCCCCAGCAGGCTTCGGCACCGTAGCACCGATCGTAGTGGTGAGCTGCCATGGCGAGAGGACCCGCCGCTCGATCAGGTTGAGCAGGTCGACCAGCTGCTGTCGTGCCGAGGGGGGCAGCGCGCAATATCCAATGCCGTGATGATGTCGATGCCCTTCGCCTTCTTGGACGACGTCCGCGAGAGCACCACATCCAACCTTTCCAGGGTGATGGGCTCCAGGGGGTCCTCAGCAGCTCGCGCGCGGAGATCACGCAAGTCCTGTAGAACCTGGCTCTGGTCAAACCCCAGATCCGACCACACCTTCTCCCAGACTTCAGTCTTCGCACGCATGATGCTGCACGGGTCGGCAACGGCAGTGTCCCGAAGAAGCACCTCCGTTTGCTGCACCTGCGGCTCGCGTATATGCCTGTAGATGACCCCCGCCTTGGACTTCCAGGACTCCTTCGCCCACTTGATGAAGCCACGGCGTGCCTTGGCATGGGATCTGCCCAAGGCTCTGCTCGTCCATCGCTCGGAAACTTCAATAAACGGATCAATAACACCGATGAGGTCAGAGGATGACATGAGCTGGAAGTCATTACCGATGGCCACCAGGAGAGCATCCTTCGCATGCCTCCACTCATCCAACTCAGCACTGAGGGCATGACCGAAGCACTTGGCACGGTGGGCTTCACTCGCTATGGTATCACACCGCTGCCCGAGGTCGCCCAAGACGTAGTATAACTGGTCACTGTCAGAGTTGTTCACCACCAACGCGCGGGCCCGAATGGCCAAGGTCGTCAGGGTGCTCCACAGCTCGACGCCAGGTTCCAAGGTGTGAGCCCTCCCTGGGGTAGTACACGCCTTGACCCGCTTGATGGAATTTCCATGCGCACGCCCTCGACAAGCCCTAGCCTGATCAGGAGGAAGCCTCTCGGTAGCAATGTGGGCCTCCTCGAGATGGGAAATCCAATTGCCACACGCAAGGCTGACCTCCTGGACGTCGCCAGGACGACTGGCATTGATGAAGTACTCCATCTGGCCAGCTCGCGGGATGGGATCACCAAGTGTAGGACGACAGCTGGACCAAACCTCCTCCGCGATGAAGAACGGCTTCGCATCCTCAGAGCGCTGGTCCTCAGCGTCCTCATGAATCTCGAGGAAAGTTTCCTGGAGCTGCCGTGGCCAGGCGTGGGCCCGCAATTGCAGGGCCTCTGCCCTGCGCCTCGAGGTCTTGCTGTCTGGGTCCGGTTCCTTGGGGGGCCTCTCTCGGACGGGGAGGCTGCGGGCAACCACGAGTTCGTCGTGATGCCATCGACGGTCGGACCCCTCGACGATGACCTCGATCGCGCAGTGGGTCTTCCAGGGGACGTCGTAAAGGCCTGCAGGCGGAGCCTATGATGCCACCCTTGCTTGGCCACTGCGTAGTCACACATGCGGCCCTGACCCTTGCCACAGGTCGTCTTTGCATTCGAAGGTGTAACAACTGCACCGCGAATCTTGCCAAGCCACTCGCTCTTGCCCCACTCAGGAGGCTCAAGGTTCCAGTCCGCGAGGATGACCCACGGGTCGGACAGGGCGGGCACAAAGCTGCCCGCCGCCAAGAGCCGAGTGCGGTTGACGCCACCAAACTTGAGTCCTGGCTGCAAGTACATCGCCACCAGGACAACATTGCCCTCCTTGAGGTGGAGGATCACAGGACAGAAGCCGAGGAAGATCTCCCTGCCCGTGGCTAGGAGGTGGCGATGCCGATGGCACTCGTACGTTGTGGCCGCCAAGGTCTTGTCAATGCGCCACATCTCCCCTCCAGAAATCCCAGACTTGGCCTTCCCAGGGGGCGCGGCCGGCGTGCCAGCCACCCTCCAGCCATCCTTGCCCAGGGCCACCTGCGTAGCCGCCAGCTGCTCCGCCGTGGCGTGGGTCTCCACGAAGGCGATGGCCTTGTACTTGCGCTTGCCCCTCTCCGCGAGGAACTTCGAAGCCTGGGGGCCGTACTCCGCAATGTTGGCAAACAGGATGGACGCCTGCTTGCCCTCCGTTCTCTGTCGACGCCTCTCGTCTGGAGTGCGTCGCTGCGGTCTGGGCGGCCCGTGCGATGGCCGCTGGGAACGTACTGCACCAGTGGCTGACCTCCGCGCGGAAGGCTCATCCATGTGCTCGTTGTACGCATGGGGCTCGTCGTCCAAGTCAGCGAAGGCGTCGGCCTCCTCCTGGTACATGTGGCGGCATAGGCTGGCAGGGGCAGGGGCTCGACCCGTCGCCGAAGGCATCGGCCACCCGCCCGTCGGCGGCTTCGGCGACGGGGATCGCATGGAGTGAGGACTCGGCCACCCGCGCGGCCGCGGCACACTCTCGATGCGTCTAGCCCCGCTCTCGCCTGCCATTATGCCTAGCCGCCATAATTGCTCCATGTCGACGCAGCGGGAGGTCCAGGCCGACGTGTAGTCGGGCAGGTGGAAGCACTGTGCCTGGGCGTCGCTAAAGCTGGCCCCCAGCAGGCCCTGCACCAGCAGGAGAAGCAGCTGCAGGGGCTGCGCCAGCGGTGGTAGCCGCCGCCTTGGCCTGCGCCGCGGCAGCGGCCTTGGCCGTGCGGCAGGCCATGGACGCGGCCTCCCCAATCTGCTTGGCGTTGCGTTCCTGCTCCGCTGCCTCCTTGTCGGCGCGGGCCTTGGCAGCTGCCTCGGCCGCGCTCTCAGGGGCCTGGCCACCAGTGGCCGCCGTCGCCTCAGCAGCAGCAGGGGCCTCTTGGCGCGGCGGCGGGCCAGGCGCTGGCGATGCGGGGTCCTCCTGCACGCGCCTGCGCTTCTTCTGGGCCTCGCGGAACTCCTTGACCCTCTGCTGCTGCGTGCGGCAGTTGGCCTCAAAGTTGGCCCTCGCCTCCTCCATGATGGCCTTGCCCTCCGTGCAGAGTTTGCGAAGCTCCTCCTGGGCCTGCTCCTCCAGGCCCTCCCAATCCTCGAAGCCCTCGGCGTCGAAGTTGAAGGTAACCTGGCGAGAAGGGTCGACGGCCGCCGCCGCAGCGCCCGTCTCACTGGCCCTGAGGACGAGGAGCTCGGCCTCCTCTCGCTGGGCGGAGTCGAAGTTCGCAGCGCACTGGTCCCGCCACTCCGTCGCCTCTGCGAGCTTGTCCTCTGCCTCCGTGTGCGCGTTGGCGGCCTCGTCGAGGATATTCCGCCAATGCAGCCGTCGGCCCGTAGCTGACTGCAGCTTTTGCGCCAGGGTGCGTTCGGCCTGAGGCGGGGGTGCGGGGTTGTACTCCCTCGCTGCCTTGAGGACGCGCTCGAGCTCGACGCGGATGCCCACGTCGGGGCATGCCAGGAGGCGCGCGAGCTCGTCACTGCCGCCGACCTGCGACACCCACGGAGCATCAGGAAAGGCTTGACGGCGGTCGCCATGCCCAGGGCTGGCAGGCTGCGGGGCGCCCCCCTCGGCCAGTGCCTGTGGGGCCTGACCGCGCTTGGGGCCGCCGCCGCCTGGGCCCGCCCCCCAAACACCTCCTGGCTGCTGCGCGCGGCCAGGGGAGGGCTTGAGCGGGCTCGCGCACTTCCAGCACCAGTGGTTGCGCTCGAAGTTCCAAGCGTAGCTGCACGACTGCCGACTGGCACTTGGCGTATCCCTCGGCAGCACGTCGCGCCTCCTGCTGACTCTTCCCCATGCTTCACAAGAGGATCCGAGGGTGCTCACCTGCGGGCAGCAGGAGGCACGGGATGCGTTGAACAAAACTGTCGGGCTAGGGAGCCCTGGCACTGGCCGCGGACTAGCGGTATCCACGTGTTCCCCTGTGGAACAAAGCATCTTGAGCCAAAATGGCTACGGAGCTGAAGCGAGGAGGAGGAGGAGGAGGAGGATGAGGACGAGGAGGAGGGGAAGAGGAGGAGGAGGAGAAAAAGAGAGAGAGAGAGAGTGAGAGAAAGAGAGAGATAGAAATGGAAAAAGAAAGAGAAAGCGAAAGAGAAAGGGAAAGAGACAGAGAAACAAGAGGAGGAGGGGGAGAGGGTGGTCGCGCCACATCTGACATCCTGCCCCTTCCATCCCATCCCTCCAGTGCGTGCCCCGCCGCTCGCTGTGCGAAGGGCACAGCGGTCATACGGGATCAGGAAGTGCGGAGTGGGGTCGGGCGGCATCTTGGTGGGTGAAGAGACGACACGCGCAATCGGCCGCAGAAAAAGCAGAGCGAATGGGCAGTGAGAGGAAGAGACAGGACCTCATATGTACAGGGAGGAGGAGAAGAAGGAATGAAATGAGACCGTGACAGAGGAGGAAGGCAACAGGAGGGAAAAAGGATGGAGGAAAAGGGCAGGGGATGAAAGTCGAAGGAAAAGGGAAGGGGGGATGGCACAGATCCTGACACGAGGGCACAGACCCTGACATGTGGCCAGCGCCGCAGCGGGGTCACCATCTCTAGCGAAAAGAAATACCAGCTAGTAGGATCCTGCACCAGGCAGCAACCCTTGGGAGAGGCGGGAGCACGCTGGGACAAGGCCAGGGAGGAGCGAGAGAAGAGCCGCACGCATGTTGTGCACCTGCTCTGTAGAGCTCTGCAATCGGAGATAGGAGGAGGGAGGGAGGAGGTAGATCCTCCTCCTCCTCCTCCTCCTCCTCCTCCTCCTCCTCCTCCTCCTCCTCCTCCTCCTCCTCCTCCTCGAGGAGGGAGCCAGGAGGAGCAGCAGCATGGCGGTTGCTCCCGCCGTTCGCTCGCACCACGGAGTTCGAACACGCGCCTGGCCCCGTGGGCCACGCCCGGCCCCGGTGGCCACCCGTCCGGAGGCCAGACGGATGCTGGGGCCGCAGAAAGAGTAGGAGGAGGAGGAGGAGGAGGAGGAGGCAGAATCGGGAGAGGAGGAGAGGGAGGATGAGGAGGAGTCGGGGGCAAAGGCCGAACGTCTCGCCGCCCTCGTGGCCTCAGCCGCCCCCAGGGATGAACCTCCGCATCGTGTCCCCGAAGGTGGCGGAGCACAGGACGATCTGCGGCTTCGGAGCCGAGGGCAGGCAGCGGACGATGTAGTCCACCTGCCAGCGAGGCGTGCCGCCGACGACGACGACGTCGTCGGCGACGACGACGACGGCGGCGACGGCGACGACGACTACCACGACGACGACGACGACGACGACGACGACGACGACGACGACGACGACGACGACGACGACGACGACGGCGGCGGCGACGGCGACGGCGACGGCGACGGCGACGACACGCGGCGGCGCGCCCAAAAATTTCTTGTGGTCAGGTTTCTCGTCGTGTACAGTGAGGGTCTTGACCTAAGGAACCCAAAATAAGGAACGGGGCCCCTTCCTCCCATAAGTTGAGCTTCGATGTCCCATGGAAAACCTCCGGAAAACAGAAGGCAAACTGCAGAACAATCGAGGAACACCGAGCCCCTCCCCAACGAAAAGCGTTCCTTCTCCAGGGCCCCGACTGTATGTCGCGCTGTGCTGCGCTCGTCGCCGTCGTCGCCGTCGTCGCCGCCCTCCCCCTCCTCCGGTCCCCCTCCCAGGGCGCATGTGCTAAGACCCCTGCCTGCCGGCAGGTGCCCCACGGAAATGCGTGGTCCCCCGATGGCCCCAGGGACCCACAGGAGGAGGAGGAGGAGGAGGAGGAGGAGGAGGAGGAGGAGGACGAGGACGAGGAGGAGGAGGAGGAGGAGGAGGAGGAGGAGGAGGAGGAGGAGAGACGAGGACGAGGACGAGGACGTAGGAGGAGGAGAGAGGAGGAGGAGGAGGAGGAAGGGGGAGAGGAGGAGGAGGAGGAGGAGGAGGAGGAGGAGGAGGAGGAGGAGGACGAGGACGAGGAGGAGGAGGAGGAGGACGAGGAGGAGGAGGAGGAGGAGGAGGAGGAGGAGGAGGGGGGGCAGCCGCCTTCCAGCCCGCAGCAACAAAACACTGGCTGTGGTCATTTTCGTGGCGCTTGGCACCAGGGAAATGACCACAACCACTGCTTCTTTTTCGGCCGGCTGGAAGGCGCCGCACACGAGACGCAGTGGCTGTGGTCGTTTCCCCGCCCCGCACCAATGGCCCCAGGGACCCACCGAAGCTCTCCTTGCGATTCCCTTCTCATCGCTCCCCGGCTGCCCCGCTGCCCGCTGCCCCGGTGCCAGGGGGCCCGGCGCCGATCCGCGAGATCCGCGCGGACCGTCGAGCATTTGTGTGAGTGCCGTTCTGTTTCCTCCGTGTTTTCTTCCTCGAGCCGCAGCGCGCTGGCCCGACGCATCGTTCTCAGCGCCCCCTTGGTTTTCGCAGGGCTTGATCCCAAGCGGGTTAGCGAGAGGGGGCAGGCCTTTTTCAGAAGGCCGCGGGGGGCTTCTCAGAAGCCCTCGCGCCTCCTGAGAGAATGTCTTGGCCTGTTCCGAAGACGAAGAAAACTGCCAGGAGGGCCGCGGCGGAGAAAGCCCAGACGACTTCTCAGAAGCCGCGATGGCCTCTGGGAAGCCCCGCGGCATTCTGCGAAGGCCCGCGACCCCTCGCTTCCCTCGGCTACACGCAAGAGTGGCCTAGGCGAGAGTAACCTTTAGTGCGCGGCCAAGGGGGGGCCCTTTGGGGACACCACCAGCGCGCGCAAGCTGCTGCTATTGCATCGCGTTCGGCGATCTGGGGGCCCCAGTGGTGAAGGGGCCCTGGGACACACAAGTAAATAGACACAAATAACAGGATTCCCCATATTTTCCTATCTTTCCTGGGTCTTGTCTTCCCCCCCACACTTCCCATATATTGTCGCGCATTTTCTGGGGAATCGACGATAAAATTGTGTCTGTGTGCTCTGTTCCCCTCCTGAAGTGGGCCCGCACCAACGGTCCCTCCGGCGAGAGTCGGGTCGGGCGAAAGGGGGGGATAGCAAAGGGGGGGTTGAGAATCAGCTCACGTAGCCGATTTTCCCGGCGCGAGGCGCCCATGCATCGAGGCATGGGCCCCTCGGTGGAGCCGAAACCAGCTGCGTGCAGCAAATTTCGTACCCCCCCCTTTCCCAATCCCCCCCTTTCGTCCGGCCCGAGAGAGGCCACTCCTGCGTCCAGTCGATTCCCCCCCCCCCCCCCTCCGGGGCGGGCCGGGCGGCCTCCAGGAAGGCTCCCCTGTGACGGGGAGGGCACGCCGACCCCCCCCCCCAGAGGAGCAGCAGCAAGAGGCCCCGTGGAGGGCCCCCGGGAGGCCGGAAGTCCGGAGACTCGAGTGGGTCTGGGGGAGGGGGAGGGGGTCTGAGGTCCTCCTCCCCTCCTCCTCCTCCTCCTCCTCCTCCTCCTCCTCCTCCTCCTCCTCCTCCTCCTCCTCCTCCTCCTCCTCCTCCTCCTCCCTCCTCCTCCTCCTCCTCCTCCTCCTCCTCCTCCCTCCTCCTCCGCCCTCCGCCCTCCGCCCTCCGCCCTCCTCCTCCTCCTCCTCCTCCTCCTCCTCCTCCTCCTCCTCCTCCTCCTCCTCCTCCTCATCCTCCTCCTCCTCCTCCTCCTCCTCCTCCTCCTCCTCCTCCTCTCCTCCTCCTCCTCCTCCTCCTCCTCCTCCTCCTCCTCCTCCTCCTCCTCCTCCTCCTCCTCCTCCTCCCCCTCCCGCCGTGATTTTTAGCACTACTCGAGGGGCCCTGGGCGCCCCCCCCCCCGGCGCGCCGCCGAAGCGGGCCTCCGTCCGCGGCTTGGGGCAGGGGGCCACGCGCCGGGGGCCGAGGCTCGGCGCGGGCCCCGTGCGTCCGAAGTAGACGGCTGGCGGCCGCTGCCGGTCTCGGACATCATCATCATCATCATCATCATCATCATCATCATCATCATCATCATCATCATCATCATCATCATCATCATCATCATCATCATCATCATCATCATCATCATCATCATCATCATCATCATCATCATCATCATCATCATCATCATCATCATCATCATCAGCAGCACATCATCATCATCAGCAGCAGCATCATCATCATCATTATCATCATCATCATCAGCATCAGCATCATCATCATCATCATCATCATCAGCAGCAGCATCATCATCATCATCATCATCATCATCATCATCAGCATCATCATCATCATCATAATCATCATCAGCATCATCATCATCATCATCAGCAGCAGCATCTTCGTCATCATCATCAGCAGCAGCATCGTCATCATCAGCATCATCCTCATCATCATCATCATCAGCATCATCATCATCATCATCATCATCATCATCATCATCATCCTTATCATCATCATCAGCATCATCATCTCCCCCACGCTTTCCGTACCCGTCTCTGGCGCCCAAGCCCTCGTCACCCCCTCGTGCTCGGACATGAAGAGCGGTGCCTGCTGCGTCGATCCCCCCTTCCTCCTCCTCCTCCTCCTCCTCCTCCTCCTCCTCCTCCTCCTCGAGCTTGGGGATGGGCAGGCACCGCTCTCGACTGTGCTGCAAGAGCGGTTCGGAGCCCTCGGCCATGAAGTGGAGCAGTCTGGCCACCCTTTGCTCTGCGTTCACTATCCTCCCAAACGAGAATCTGCGAGGCCTCGGTGATAAGTGTCAAGGCCGTTCAGAGCACCCGTCCACCCGTAGCTCACAAGCCACCAAAATTATATATGCGGCTCGTGGGCTCCATCCAAAGACGGGCAAGGTCCTTGACCCGATCTGAGATTTGGGGAGGGGGGCCTTGTCTTGACCCCCGGCACGCGGCCTCTGAAAAGCCGTGCCGAGGGGCGAAAAACATTGGATAGGTCCCCCTTCCAATGTCTGAGTGTGCGTGTGTTGCTGGAATCCGAACGAGAGCGACGACCGCGTAGAGCGGCGAGCTGAATTTTCTCATCATATCTGTCCTGCGGTCCAGACCCGCGGTTCCGCCAGGCTGTCCGCGCCTCCTCCTCCTCCTCCTCGTCCTCCTCCTCTTCTGCCCTCCTCCTCCTCCTCCTCCTCCTCCGCCCTCCTCCTCCTCCTCCTCCTCCTCCGCCCTCCTCCTCCGCCCTCCGCCCTCCTCCTCCTCCCTCCTCCTCCTCCCCCCCCCTCCTCCTCCTCCTCCTCCTCCTCCTCCTCCTCCTCCTCCTCCTCCTCCTCGAGGTCCAGGGAGTTCGAACGTTCTCGCCAGTTCAAGAAGCTTTCCCGCCTCGGGGTGCGCTCCAGCGGCGGCGCCTCGCCGAGAGCCGTCCCCGGACGTGCCCAGGTCGTCCCGAAGGCGGCCGCCCGAGGCGCGAGGCTGCGGCCCGAAGAAAAACAACACGGAGGCGGCGCGCTGGACTCGAGGCGGCGGCGGAGGTCCAGGTCGCTGCGGTGGCATCGACGGATCCCGTGGGTCGGGTCAAGAAAAATAGACAAGCAAGTTCCACGACTCGCAAAGTAGCTACTCGCAAATGGCCTGGATCTGCCGCGGGGGTCTTACGATCTGCTACAACGAAGCGAACATGTGTTTTCTGACGTTTGCGAGTAGGCACTTTGCGAGTAGTGGAACGCGCTCGGCGACAAAAGGGGGGATGGCAAAGGAGGGGCAACTTTAGGGTGGAAGGGGAGAAGAGGAAGTACCGTGCATCGGCGGCGAGCGAGGGGGGGCAGCGAGAAGGAGAAGGCCTTCTCAGAAGGCGGCGGGACTGCTCAGAAGCCATCGCGCCTTCTGAGAAGGCCTTCTCCTTCTTACCTCCCCCCCTCGCTCGCCTCCGAAAGAGGGGAGAGGGCAAACGAAGGGCAACGTTGGGGGGAGCACCGTGAAGGACCTGTTTTAAAGGGAAACTGGGACACACAAATAAATACACACAAATAAAGGGATTCCCCATATTTTCCCATATTTTCTGGGTTTTTGTCTTCCCCACCACTTCCCATATTTTCCCATATTTTCCGGGGGATCGACGATTAATTGTGTCTGTGTGTTTTTCCCCTCCTGATGTTTTACAGCCGGAAAATGCCGTAGGCCGATCGGCAATTTCTCCGACCTCTGTTTTTGCTCTGGCAAACGCCCGCCCCATCAGAGGTCTGATTCTGATTTGCACTCGGCGCGTCAAATACGAGGCTGGGCACTCGGCGAAATGCTTGTGCGACAGCGCATATGACAATAAGAGGGGACGCGACTACTGTGCACGTTGTACACAGCTCACTGACACGCGTACGACGCTGGCCCTAGAGACACGGCTTGAGTGCTAGCCAGTCGCTTGCCCAGAGAAAGCTGGCCGGTTGGAAAACTGTATTTCAAAAAAGAGCACTCCCAATGTACTCGAAACTGAATTACAAAAATCTTAAAACATCAAATACGCATGACCAACAGGATACGTGAAACGGTTACGTCATCTAACGGATCTTGGAGCGATCAGCTCAACTCCTTCTTCTGCCAATTGAAGCTGGCTGCCTGGACAGAGGACTCGCCCGTGTAGCCGAGCTTCTCCTTCCAGCCTGGGTAGATCTGGTCCGCATCCTTCTGGAACGTCAAGAACGCGCCCTTGAGCTCCTCGTGCGTCTTCGCGTACTCGACGACGCCGTCCGACAGGCTCACGTCGCCGTAGGTGCCTGCCTTCCACAACTTCCACGACTCCTCGCCCTGGGCGCACGAGATCGCGCCCTGCTTCGGCCCGTCCTTGTGCCCGAAGGCGCCGCCGCCGGCCGTCAGGATAACGTTCGAGTGGCCCAGGTTCTCGAAGAACGCAGGCAGCCGCAAGGCGTTCATGCCACCCGAGATGATCGGGGTGGTCTGCTTCATGCCCTCCCACTCCTGACGGTAGTAGGGGCCGTCGGCGACGTCGTCTTGCAGCATGAAGCCGATGTTCTTGTCCGAAGCGTCACCCTCCATCTTGCCAAAGCTCATCGTGCCCGTGTGGATGCCGCTGGCGCCGATGACGCGCGACAACTTGGTGTGCACGAAGGCGGTGTACCCGCGCTGTGTCTGCGGGCTGGTCACTGCGCCGTGGCCGGCGCGGTGGTAGTGCAGGAATTGCTTCGGGAAGTTACGGCGCGCAACGGTCACCGCAGTGCCGCCCGCCACGTAGCCGTCGACCAAGAAAGCACAATTCTCCGCCATCGGGCCCATCTGGTTCAAGATGTACTTGGCACGTGCGATCATCTCGTTCGGATCATCCGCCGTAATGTTGGCGGAGAACAACTTGCCCTGGCCCGTTTCCTCCTGGGCCGCGCGCATGGCCTTCACGACTTCGGGGATGCATTCGTTCATCTGGCAGAACGTCTGGTTGCCCTGCGGCTCATCGTTCTTGATGAAGTCGCCGCCCTGCCAGAAGCCATAGCACGCCTGGCCGAAGGGCTTCGGCTGCAAGCCGAGCTTGGGCTTAATAATGGTGCCGACCACCAGGCCACCGCCGACCGTGCCGCGGCCCAGGATGCGCCACATGTCGATCACGCAGCACGACGGCCCGTCGAACAGGCGCAGGTACTGCGGCGGAAAATAAATATCGTAGATCTTGCCGTAGTCGACGTCGCCCATACCCTGGTTGTTCCCGATGCTCAAAGTCAACACGGAACACATCATGGCGCGGCCATCGGTGATGTTGCGATCGAACAAGGCCGTCGGATAGGCGATCTTCATCTCCTCGTTCTCCGGATCGATGTAGTACACGAGAGCATCCACCGTTTTAGTGAAGTCATCGGTGGTGCACACGTTCACGTTCGTGCCTGTAGAGGACTCCGCCGCGAAGTGCGCCGCGGTGGCCAGGTAGTCGTAGCCCGCCTTGGGCTTCATGATGTAGGCCACCAGCACGTGCTGGCCGTTCTTGATCAGGTCCTCCTCCGTCAACGAGAGGTCCGCGTAGCGGCTCGACTGGTCCAGGGCCCGGCGGGTCACAGAGCTCGCTTTGCGAGCCTTGCTGGCGCCAACGAACGCCGCGGCCAATTCCTTCTTCTGCCAATTAAAGCTGGCTGCCTGGACAGAGGACTCGCCCGTGTAGCCGAGCTTCTCCTTCCAGCCCGGGTAGATCTGGTCCGCATCCTTCTGGAACGTCAAGAACGCGCCCTTGAGCTCCTCGTGCGTCTTCGCGTACTCGACGACGCCGTCCGACAGGCTCACGTCGCCGTAGGTGCCTGCCTTCCACAACTTCCACGACTCCTCGCCCTGGGCGCACGAGATCGCGCCCTGCTTCGGCCCGTCCTTGTGCCCGAAGGCGCCGCCGCCGGCCGTCAGGATAACGTTCGAGTGGCCCAGGTTCTCGAAGAACGCAGGCAGCCGCAAGGCGTTCATGCCACCCGAGATGATCGGGGTGGTCTGCTTCATGCCCTCCCACTCCTGACGGTAGTAGGGGCCGTCGGCGACGTCGTCTTGCAGCATGAAGCCAATGTTCTTGTCCGAAGCGTCACCCTCCATCTTGCCAAAGCTCATCGTGCCCGTGTGGATGCCGCTGGCACCGATGACGCGCGACAACTTGGTGTGCACGAAGGCGGTGTACCCGCGCTGCGTCTGCGGGCTGGTCACTGCGCCGTGGCCGGCGCGGTGGTAGTGCAGGAACTGCTTCGGGAAGTTACGGCGCGCAACGGTCACCGCAGTGCCGCCAGCCACGTAGCCGTCGACCAAGAAAGCACAATTCTCCGCCATCGGGCCCATCTGGTTCAAGATGTACTTGGCACGTGCGATCATCTCGTTCGGATCATCCGCCGTAATGTTAGCGGAGAACAACTTGCCCTGGCCCGTTTCCTCCTGGGCCGCCCGCATGGCCTTCACGACTTCGGGGATGCATTCGTTCATCTGGCAGAACGTCTGGTTGCCCTGCGGCTCATCGTTCTTGATGAAGTCGCCGCCCTGCCAGAAGCCATAGCACGCCTGGCCGAAGGGCTTCGGCTGCAAGCCGAGCTTGGGCTTAATAATGGTGCCGACCACCAGGCCACCGCCGACCGTGCCGCGGCCCAGGATGCGCCACATGTCGATCACGCAGCACGACGGCCCGTCGAACAGGCGCAGGTACTGCGGCGGAAAATAAATGTCGTAGATCTTGCCGTAGTCGACGTCACCCATTCCCTGGTTGTTCCCGATGCTCAAAGTCAACACGGAACACATCATGGCGCGGCCATCAGTGATGTTGCGATCGAACAAGGCCGTCGGATAGGCGATCTTCATCTCCTCGTTCTCCGGATCGATGTAGTACACGAGAGCATCCACCGTTTTAGTGAAGTCATCGGTGGTGCACACGTTCACGTTCGTGCCTGTAGAGGACTCCGCCGCGAAGTGCGCCGCGGTGGCCAGGTAGTCGTAGCCCGCCTTGGGCTTCATGATGTAGGCCACCAGCACGTGCTGGCCGTTCTTGATCAGGTCCTCCTCCGTCAACGAGAGGTCCGCGTAGCGGCTCGACTGGTCCAGGGCCTGGCGGGTCACAGAGCTCGCTTTGCGAGCCTTGCTGGCGCCAACGAACGCCGCGGCCAATTCCTTCTTCTGCCAATTGAAGCTGGCTGCCTGGACAGAGGACTCGCCCGTGTAGCCGAGCTTCTCCTTCCAGCCTGGGTAGATCTGGTCCGCATCCTTCTGGAACGTCAAGAACGCGCCCTTGAGCTCCTCGTGCGTCTTCGCGTACTCGACGACGCCGTCCGACAGGCTCACGTCGCCGTAGGTGCCTGCCTTCCACAACTTCCACGACTCCTCGCCCTGGGCGCACGAGATCGCGCCCTGCTTCGGTCCGTCCTTGTGCCCGAAGGCGCCGCCGCCGGCCGTCAGGATAACGTTCGAGTGGCCCAGGTTCTCGAAGAACGCAGGCAGCCGCAAGGCGTTCATGCCACCCGAGATGATCGGGGTGGTCTGCTTCATGCCCTCCCACTCCTGGCGGTAGTACGGGCCGTCGGCGACGTCGTCTTGCAGCATGAAGCCGATGTTCTTGTCCGAAGCGTCACCCTCCATCTTGCCAAAGCTCATCGTGCCCGTGTGGATTCCGCTGGCACCGATGACACGCGACAACTTGGTGTGCACGAAGGCGGTGTACCCACGCTGCGTCTGCGGGCTGGTCACTGCGCCGTGGCCGGCGCGGTGGTAGTGCAGGAATTGCTTCGGGAAGTTACGGCGCGCAACGGTCACCGCAGTGCCGCCAGCCACGTAGCCGTCGACCAAGAAAGCACAATTCTCCGCCATCGGGCCCATCTGGTTCAAGATGTACTTGGCACGTGCGATCATCTCGTTCGGGTCATCCGCCGTAATGTTGGCGGAGAACAACTTGCCCTGGCCCGTTTCCTCCTGGGCCGCGCGCATGGCCTTCACGACTTCGGGGATGCATTCGTTCATCTGGCAGAACGTCTGGTTGCCCTGCGGCTCATCGTTCTTGATGAAGTCGCCGCCCTGCCAGAAGCCATAGCACGCCTGGCCGAAGGGCTTCGGCTGCAAGCCGAGCTTGGGCTTAATAATGGTGCCGACCACCAGGCCACCGCCGACCGTGCCGCGGCCAAGGATGCGCCACATGTCGATCACGCAGCACGACGGCCCGTCGAACAGGCGCAGGTACTGCGGCGGAAAATAAATATCGTAGATCTTGCCGTAATCGACGTCGCCCATTCCCTGGTTGTTCCCGATGCTCAAAGTCAACACGGAACACATCATGGCGCGGCCATCAGTGATGTTGCGATCGAACAAGGCCGTCGGATAGGCGATCTTCATCTCCTCGTTCTCCGGATCGATGTAGTACACGAGAGCATCCACCGTTTTAGTGAAGTCATCGGTGGTGCACACGTTCACGTTCGTGCCTGTAGAGGACTCCGCCGCGAAGTGCGCCGCGGTGGCCAGGTAGTCGTAGCCTGCCTTTGGCTTCATGATGTAGGCCACCAGCACGTGCTGGCCGTTCTTGATCAGGTCCTCCTCCGTCAACGAGAGGTCCGCGTAGCGGCTCGACTGGTCCAGGGCCCGGCGGGCCACACTGGCGCGCGACTGGACCGGAACAACGCACGAGGCCTGGCCGGCCGCCAGCTTGCTGGCGCGACCGCGGCGCTTGGACCCGACCGCCGCGGCGAGGGCGGCGGCGGCCGCCGGCGCTGCCAGGGCCGCCGCTCCCCCCGTGGGGCTGGACTGCTGGGCGTGCGCGGCGCCGCGGAGTGCGGGGGCCGCCTCCGCAGGGGAAGCCTGCAGCGTCTCCTCGACGGCGGAGCGGAGCGCAACCTGCGAGGACACGAAGGACTGGCCCTGCTTCAAGCAAGCGGCTGCCGCCAGGCCAGCGGCAGCCCCGAGCGAGGCGCGTTGGGCCATGGCGAGGGTAGGGCCGAGCCAAGCTCGCACGGTCGACAAGCTGGTTCTGCAAAAATTAGCTCGGCCAAAGCAGCTTGCGCCAAAATGGCAATGGATACCCTTTCTCCGACCTTGCACTGCGCCGGCCGCAACGGCCACATTCTCTGTAGACGCATCCACCCGGCAGCGGGCCCGCATGTGTCGACGTACGTAAGGACACCCCATTTGTCCATAGACGCTTGTGGCTGGAAACTGAGAACGGCATTTGACATAGGACCCAGATATTGGTCCCCCAGAAAAGGTAGACTCGGCCCCCCAAGCTAGGGGGAGACTGGGTCAGAAGGGGGGAAACATCGACATGGAATCGGCGATACATCGCTTATGGATCGGCGATACAGTGCGGACGCGACCGCAAGAAACCCTCGCAAGAAACCCAACCCTGAGAACCCGTGCGCGAGGTGCACCCGAGGGGAACCTGGAGCACCCTGAAGGCAGCAGTTCCTTCAACGGCCGCCGGAAGTCGCCGCGCAGCGCGAGGAGCGAAGAAACCCAGGATACCCTTACGAAAAGCATATGGTTTCTTGATGCGCGCCCCCACTGTAGACCCCCGAAAGCGAATCCGCACTTCACGGGGCGGGGTGGGGCTACCGGGCCTTTCTCGGCGAGCAGCGGGCGATCGGGGGTCGAAGCTTCCCCCGCTGAGCCGATCACCCCGAACGTTGCCCACGCAGCCCCCACGCAGGCCCGACCTAAGGGTAACGTCTCGGGCGGGCGGGAAGGCTCGGGGTGGGGCGCACCGATCCCCAGGCGCCCATTGGTTGCCGAGGAGGGGGGCCAAGCGGCCCGCCCCGCCCGGGACGTTTGCGGTTTCGCCGTCGGGGGGCCCCTCGCAGAGCCGTCGGCGGCGCAGACTCGAGGTCGACGGGGCTGATTCGGGAACCACGCTCAGAGCGGGGTTAGCGAATCAGCCCACGCAGCTGATTTCCTCAGTGCCTTCCGGCGCCGGAGACGCCATTGTGTCGAGGAAAGGCGCCAGGGGCAGGGCCGAAACCGGCCGCGAGCGGCAGATTTCGTACCCCCCTCTTTTCCATTCCCCTGTTCGTCCGCCGCGAGGGGGGGAGGGGGGGGCGTTTTTACACTCGTTGGTTCCGAATGCCTCTGGAGGCCTCCAGGGGCCTTTGGGGGGTCAGGATCCGGATAAAACTCACACTTACAGCGGGTCCATATCGTGAATGGCGTTACTTTCTCGCACCGCGCGGATCGATCAACCTTGAACGATCGGCGGCGCGTCGATCGCCAGATCGTTCCATATCGGCGAGTTGGCCACTGGCGGCGTTCAACTTTGGGCCGCCCAGAGTTTTAGCCGCAACACTCTTTACCGCTGGTACTCGCGTGGGCAACCTACTCCTTCTCCTCCTCCTTCTCCTCCTCCTCCTCATCCTACTCCTCCTCTTGTTTCTTATATCTGGTAGTCTTCTGCTATTATGAATAAGATTATCTATATTGGTATTATCCATAGCAGTCGTAATCTAATCCGCCGGCCCCCTTGTGGGGCCACCAGGCTGCGAGGCGCGTGATTCGCAGTTTCCTGTACCAGTCGTAGGTTGTAGTTTCCAGTGTTACAGTTCTGCTTCTTGCTGGTTACTGTAACTAGTTGACTTCTTGCTGGTTACTGTAACTAGTTGATTGACCGCGCGAGGGGGGGGGAGGCCCAAACAAGACTTTTAGCCTCACCTGGGCGCGTTGTCTGAATTGCTGGGGGGGCTCGAAATCGACACCCCTCACGCAGATCCGCGGGGTCAGGGTCCAAAAACACAGGGGATTTGCCACAGTTCTGAAAGTCGGTGCCACCCCTCACGCAGATCCGCGGGGTCAGGGTCCAAAAACACAGGGGATTTGCCACATTTCTGAAATTCGGTGCCACCCCTCACGCAGATCCGCGGGGTCAGGGTCCAAAAACACACGGGATTTGCCACATTTCTGAAATTCGGTGCCACCCCTCACGCAGATCCGCGGGGTCAGGGTCCAAAAACACATGGGATTTGCCACATTTCTGAAATTCGGTGCCACCCCTCACGCAGATCCGCGGGGTCAGGGTCCAAAAACACACGGGATTTGCCACATTTCTGAAATTCGGTGCCACCCCTCACGCAGATCCGCGGGGTCAGGGTCCAAAAACACTGGGGATTTGCCACATTTCTGAAATTCGGTGCCACCCCTCACGCAGATCCGCGGGGTCAGGGTCCAAAAACACAGGGGATTTGCCACATTTCTGAAAGTCGGCGCCACCCCTCACGCAGATCCGCGGGGTCAGGGTCCAAAAACACAGGGGATTTGCCACATTTCTGAAATTCGGTGCCACCCCTCACGCACATCCATCGCAAGGCGTGGTAACCCAAACTGCGAGTACTCCCTCGGCCCTTTAATCCCAAGGTGTGGTAACCAAGCTCATAAACCATACACGTCTTACCAATCGCCCTGTGTGGTAACCCCTCTTGTGATCAGTTGGTTTTGCCGATTGCGAATCGGCCTCGCATGAAGTTCCGATACTGCTGCACGACAGCGCCAAAGCCTCATGACTTAGCTCTTCCATGGCCCATTCTTCGAGAGAGGGGGCCGGCGGCAGGGGGCGAAGCCCTTACGGATTATTATCAGTAGTAGCAGTAGTAGTAGTAGTAGTAGTAGTAGTAGTAGTAGTAGTAGTAGTAGTAGTAGTAGTAGTAGTAGTAGTAGTAGTAGTAGTAGTAGTAGTAGTAGTAGTAGTAGTATAGTAGAGTTAGTAGTAGTAGTAGTAAAAGTAGTAAGTAGAAGTAGATCAAAAGTAGTAAATAATATTTGATATTAGTAGTAGTAGAGTAAGTAGTATAGTAAGTAGTAGTAGTATAAGAAGTAGTAGTAAGTAGTATTAGAAGTAGTAGTAGTATAGTTCAAAGTAGTATAGTAGTAGTAAGTTAGTAGAGTTTAAGTAGTAGTAGTAGTAGTAGAAGTAGCAGTAGCAGTAGCAGTAGGTACAGAGCAGTAGCAGTAGCGTAGCAGTAGCATGAGCAGTAGCAGAAAGCAGTGGCAAGTAGCAGTAGCAGTAGCCATTAGCAGTAGTAGTAGTAGTAGTAGTAGTAGTACTAGTAGTAGTAGTAGTAGTAGTAGTAGTAGTAGTAGTAGGTATAGTAGTAGTAGTAGTAGTTAGTATAAGGTATGTAAGTTAGTAGAGTAAGTAGTATTAGTAGTAGTAAGTATAGTAGTAGTAGTAGTAGTTAAGTAGTAGTAGTAGTATTAGTAGTAGTAGTAGTAGTAGTAGTAGTAGTAGTAGTAGAAGTAGTAGTAGTAGTAGTAGTAGTAGTAGTAGTAGTAGTAGTAGTAGTATGGTTATACCTCTTTGTTTGTTATTACTGTGTGTCTTCATATGTTCATTCCTCTTCCTCCTCCTCCTCTTCCTCATCCTCATCATCCTCCTCCTCCTTCTTCTCCTCCTCCTGATTTTCTGATTTCATGATTTCATTCGTACATGATTCCACGACGTGAAGCCGGCAGCAAAGACGAGGGCGGAGCGGAACCGAGCGGGGTCGAAATACAACCGCAGCAGCAACCTCCTCCTGATAGGCATGCTGCGTCCGAAGTTGTTTTGTGGTGGGGTCGATGCCTCTCTTCAGGAGGCGGAGGGTGTTGCCAGTACCTCCGTCCGAAGGGAAACCCAAATATTGCTCTGACAACTTCAGCGCCCTCGCTCGATCAAAACATCCGCACACAAAACAATACAACACACGCGAAATCGAGACGACATCGAGACTCCCACACAACTTCTGCGAGGAGCGAGTGTGCCTGATGATTCTGGGAATTCCACTGCACGGGGTTAAGGCAAGGGCCGTGTTTGTCCGTCCTCGGAACACGCAAACGCGGCAGGCAAAAAAACTTTCCCACACTGCAGAACCTCGTGACAGTTCCGGCTCGGCACTATGACAATACCCGAAGGCTTCGGTTTGGGCCCAGCCCTAGCAAACCCAACATCAGGGAAACGATTCTTGGAGCAGTGACCGACAAGCCTGGCAGTGGACATGGCGAGGGAGGAAAACTGCTCGACCCTGCTGGCCTGAAGTCTTTGGAGATGCCTCGAGCGCGGCACCTGACTGGCGGCCTGCTTGCTCAAAAAATCAACTGCTCCATGGCCGTGCCAAGCCCAGCTGGGACAGCCCAAAGCCTGTGCAGCCCACCTTTCCCTGAGGGCGGGGACTAGAAAAAAATATAACCTCGATCCTCGAGCCTGTGGAAGACTTCAGACCAAATTTCCCCGATGGGAAAATCCGCGCAATTATGGGAAGAACGTCGGCCCCAAACAGAAGCCAACGCAGCACATTCAACCCCAAGGGAAATGCGCCCAGCATACCGTAGAGCTGGGCTCGAGATGTGTCTTGAAGCGGGTGCGGAAGAGGGCCTGACGCACTCGCCAGTGCATCCCCATGCTCATCCACCACTGCGAAAACATAACCCGCTCGACTGAAACGCCTAACCTCGGGGCCCGGAGCCGAACCATCGGAGCACAGGAGGCCTTCTACGGAGCCATGCTGGGCTGGCACTACCCACGTCCATCTTTCCAAAGTCTCGGCAGAGGAAGAAACGCGCAATAGGCGAGAGAAGGAGGCACCGAGTAAAAAAGGGGCCCTGAGGATCGCCCCTCTCCAATTCAAGCACTTCCTTCCAGAACCCTCGGCCTCCGCGGTGCCGGGGGCCCCAAGGGCGCCCGAAGGGCCGGTGAAAACCTGCCGCCCACTGGGTCCCCGCAGACTTCACAACTCCCTCTCAGAACTTGGCGACCCTGGAATAATTCACCCTCGGGAACCCGACTTCCTGCAACGTAAACTGCTAGAAGCCCTGTCTCGAGATTGTCTCCTCTGCGCCTGAATGTGTCACGTGCATCAGCGACCGGTTGCTACGCGGGGCTGCTGTAGGCGTCGCTACGATACTCCCACTTCAGCGCAGGCCGAACAGCATCCTCGGTTGCGAAGTCGACGAAGCGCTCCAAACTGGCGGCCCTAAGCGGAAGGAGATCAAGCGGCATCTGGGCCGGAGCGCCCCACTTCAGACTGGACTCGGGGGCCCATGAAAACGTCTGAACCGCGCAGACAACCGCGCCCGTTGGCCTTCGGACCTGGGCCCAAGACAACGCAGGAAACTTCTCAATGCAATACCAGAGCACGTTCTGCATCTGCCGCAGTGGGGCCCGGGAGCCCCAGAGAGCTTTCCCCGAGGGTAGCCATGACGACAGCGCAGAGTTGCCGACGCAGACAGGGCCCGCCGCCTCGCTGCCCGAAAGCGCGAACTGAACGGAGCGAGGCCCGCCTCGAGCGGGGCTAGAACTACGTTCCGCCACGGGCGACCGAGGCACCTCGAATGTTTTTTGTTGCCCGGTTGCCCCCCGACGCCGCGGGGGCCCGCAGGCGAGGCGGACTTCAAGAGCTGGGGCCGCCACGCTCGGAGGCGATTGGCCCCTGCTTGAACGCGCGCGACCCTCGGCCCCTGAATCATACCCGACCTTCCCCGGAGCGGAAAGTCACATCCAGGTTTAGCTCGCCGTCGCTCTGGCGCGGCAGCAAGAACCCCACCCCTGCCCCCGGAGATGGCCCGCCGCTCAGCCGCCGGCCTGCTGAGCAAACCCACGGCGGCCCTGACGGCCGCGCCCTCGACGAGCCCGGCAGAAGCGATAGCTTGAATACGAGAACCGCCAACCACATGATAGAACCTGCACGACCGACTTGCACGCGCAACCGCATGCAGATCCGGACAGATTAGAACCCTGCGGGGCCGAGCAGCATAACCGCAACCCGCCAGGGCCGCAGCGCCCACCACAGCGGGCCCTGAAACTCCGAGGCCCCTGAGAAGCACGCAAGGGCAACACTGCAACGCCATGCTGAGGCGCAAATGGAAAAAACGGAAACCGCGCTGCCGCGCAGCACCGAGCAATTGCCATGGCTCACCACTCGAAGGGCCACTTACATCGCTCATGGCGCTCACGACCGCAAAACGACTTAACCCCGGACGCCCAGCCGCGAAACTCTGTTCCCACACCGCTCTTCCACATGACCCCCCTTTGGTACCGCACGAGAAACCTCGCTCGCGCTGCTCCCCCCAGAGAGCCGCCCCCTGCCCAGTGCACCTGGCCCGCGGCCGCGCTGTCGTACTGAGCGACTCAATCGACCGACGCCCGTCATCATCTGGCCCCGGGAGAGCCGGCTGCAATCTGAGCGAGATCTGCGACGGCAGATTACCATCCAGCCCCGGGGCAGTTCCGCGCTCCGAAGCACGAATCAGACAGCAGAAGAACATCTCGAATACCTAGCCGATCCACGCACTGGGCCGCCCACATTTTCATCTTCCCGGCTGCGTTGCGAATTTCCTCGGGGCTGAGATCCACGCCGGGGCACTGCGCATCCTTGAACAAGTCCCTCGACTACCGGAACACCCCTTCGGGGTCCTGCAGAGGCTTGCTACGAAAGAATAAAGAAATTCCAGATAGCTACCAAGCCTTGAAAACTATGCACGATGAGCCCCCGAGGCCCGGGGGGGGGGGCCCGGCCGGGACTACGGTCAGGGGGGTTCGTTTAGCGTGTATCCTGAGGGTCGGTGGATACGCGCTAAACGAGTCCGGCGTTTAGCGTGTACCTTTTAGCTGGCTGTTTAGCGTGTGCCTACAAATGCTCGTCGATTCGTTTAGCGCGTACCTACGAATACTCGTCGGTTTCGTTTAGCGTGCACCTCTGTGCCTCGCCGGGTTTCCAGCGAGGCCCAGGGCGACAAAGGTAAGAGGCCCAGGACGACAAAGGCAAGGTGGTGGGATGGGCCGAGAAGCCAGAGCACCCTCCAAGTAGATGAGGGGGGCGTGGGAGGGCAGCGGCCGGGAGGGGCACGCGCATGGGCGGGCGGAAGGGGCACGCGCTAAACTGGCCCCAGCGTTTAGCGTGCACCTCCCCTGGCGGTTATCAGCGGTGCGTTTAGCGTGCATCTGGCTCGCTGAATTCGTTTAGCGTGTACCTGACAACCCGGGTCCGGCAGGGCTACGATACACGCTAAACGAACCCCCCTGACCGTAGGAACCACTGGGCGAGAACCGATAGGATGCATGGTGCACTGGCGGACCTCGCCAGCCCCTGCATGCGCTGCCCCCTGCAGATCGCCTCTCCACAGTCGAACTCGGTTGCTAGCGAGCCTCGTTTCAAGCTGCTCGGCGCAGCCTCCAGCGCGCCCGCGCAAAGAAAGAAGCGCCTCGGAATCAAACCAAGCAATATACCCTGCATCCAAACGCGCCCTAGACTTCCAGTCACCAGTACCTCTGACCTCTGGCGCGCCCAAGAGCATCTCAGCAAAGAGAGCGGCCGACTCTACCCGGCCCTGAACAGAGCCCCGCAAACGAACCCCGGCAAGCCCCCGAGCCCAGCACCCCCATTTCCTCCAAGCCCAGCCGAGGAGACAGGCCACAAGGTAGGGGCCCGCGGACGGGGGAGGGGCAGAGACAGCTTGCAGTTGCCAAACCTGTCCTCGGCCAACACATCGGCGACGCCCCCCCCCCCCTGGGGCGGCGCGCGCAGTCGGGGGGCCCTGCTCAACCAGGTCAGCGAAGCAAGAAAACATGCGGTTAAGCGGGAGCTGGTCTCCTCTGGCTGCCAAATCCCTGATAACTCCACCCCGCTAAACCGGTGGCGCTGGACGGGGTCCAATCGGGATCTCCTTCGGGAGCTTCTTGGGGCCCCTGAGCGCTGCGGTGCACTGAGGCATCAACTTCCCTCGAACGCGCAGCAAGCCAGGCCGGCGGGGGCGCGGCGCTGCATTCAGTGAGACTGAAACAACCAAAACGTCAAGCGCACGCCAATCCTTCTTTCCTGCCGTGCACGCGGGAGTACCAGGAGCACCGATCCGGCCTCCTAACTGACTTGCCCAGCCCTGCTTTCCAAGAAGATCGGGGAGGCACCCCAGCCACCTCCGATGATGCAAGGTGGCATAGCTGCATGTAGAAACTAACCCTATTTGCCAAGCAACAACGTCCCATCGGTCCCGAAGGGATCAGTAGTTGGCACATAGGTAGAGACAACAAAGAAGTCACCAGGGACCTCTGCATTAACCACGCCACCAAGACACGATGGGGAAAAGGTAATGGTTGAGGGCGTCCAGGAGGATTTTCCATTCCAATGCAAGCAGGGACTCCTATTGATACACACTGCCAGAGAGGCCTCCTGCTTCTGTGCCCCGATAAGGCCCAGTGAAAGCCAGCAAGCCCTGGTCCCTGAACATCTTCTCGCATTCAATATTGCGTAGCTGCGGCGCACCTATCTCCTGCAGAAAGAATACGAGGCCCCTTTAGTGCAAGGAGACTAGGATTTCCCACCTGAGCCTGAGACTGCCATCCGACATTGAAAATCGTGCCCAACAGATCGAGCAAGCGCCTCGACGCAAGAGACGCATGGCCTCCACAACTCGGTGTTGGTCGTTCAGATGCACATCTCCCGGAGGTTAAACCTTGGACTGCGAAGCCTTCGCCTCGCCTGCCCCACCTGAGGCTGGCCCCGCGGCCTTGCCTTTGCATGTGCCGTTGTCGGTGCATTGGGCGGCCTTCTGCGCCTGCCCGAAAATTGTCTCAACCGTCGGCGCTGGCGCCTGCGCCGCCGCATCGCTAGCACCTTGAGAGCTGGTGACGCCACTGTTGGCGTTGGCCTGAGCAGGCTGCCCAGCTCCCGCTCCCGCCGCGTCTGCAGCAGGAGTCTCATGCTCAGGGCCAGGAGCGCGTGCCTCACCGTCTGGACCGCGGCGGCGCTTGGCCTGCATCCTCTTGGCGAAGCTGCGCTGTTCCTTAACCATCTTGCCGCGGCGCTCCTTGAGCGCTCCTTAGTTGCCTGCTGGATAAGCGCGAGGATGGTATTCTTGCGGTCTTCCACATGATGTAGCACAGCTTCTGACACCTCGGCACCATCCAGATCGCGCAGACCGAACAATCCGTTGTCGTCCATCTAGGGAACAGCACCATCCAGCACCGGTTGGAAACTGATCATGGCTGTCGACATTGACCACGGACGGCTGCGGGATGACTTGGCCAGCCAACTTCGCAACCGTGTACTGGCACACGTTCTGGCACTGGACAGAGCCAGTGTAGGACTCAGCCGCATCCGCCCTCGTTAACTCAGTCTGCTCGGCCAGCTGCTCAGCTCGCCCAACTGCTCGCTCCATCTGCTACCGAGCTTGCCCCATGGCATGCTGCGTAGCTCCAACACTCGGGGATCTCGGCTGGGTCTTGGACTGCAGAACCGCAACGATGAGTTCGTAGCGTCTGGCGATGCGCCCATTCCCCGCCAGGGGCCTGAAGACCCGACTTGCCGACCTCGACCCTCCTGCTACCGCAGTGTTTGCACCACGGCCAACTGCCCTCGTTCATAGAACACGTGCAGTGGGTGTACACGTCCACCGCTTCCGCTTCTTGTGCAAATCATCGGAATTCTTCCCTCGATACTGCTGACGCCACTGGCCGCCGTTGAAGCTGGGCGGAGACATGGCTACGGTAGAGAAGCGGAAAGACTGCTGAAGAGATCACGGCCGCCGACGCGACTCGCCGTGGGTACGAATTTGGACATGCCGTGCCAAAAACTCGCGGCCCGCAACAGCAGTGCCGTTCTGAGGCTCGCTGTTGCAAGTTCCTCGTCCGAAAACTCAGGAATCAGAATTGCTCTCCTCCTCCTCCTCCTCCTCCACCTCCTCCTCCTCCTCCTCCTCCTCCTCCTCCTCCTCCTCCTCCTCCTCCTCCTCCTCCTCCTCCTCCTCCTCCTCCTCCTCCTCCTCCTCCTCCTCCTCCTCCTCCTCCTCCTCCTCCTCCTCCTCCTCCTCCTCTTCCGAGAGCGAGCACTCCGCAGTGCCGCTCCACGAGCGCACCCGCCCGGGGCCAAGTGCGAGCGGAGCCAATGGGGCCACGAACGAGGAGCAGGAGTATTTCCTAGGGAGCCGAACTCTATACACCGATGTTTTTTTGTTCTGGCCCCGCACTGAAATTCACAGGCAAGCGGATCCCGGTGCATACGGGATCATGGTGTAGACATGTCTCGCTGTCTCTCTGGGAAAGAACTGTGAGAAAAGTATGCACCACCACCCCGATGACGTCCCCGGCCCTCAAAAAGTCCTGGGGTTGAGAAAAAAACAGCCCGCCACTGGTAAGGCAGATGCTCCAGTTTCCAACCGCGGAGCCGTGGGGGCTGCAGCGGAGGCTAGTCCACAAGAGACCTTCCACAAAAAAGCCCAACCCTCAGACCCCAGGACACGCATCGATGTTTGGCGTGGGAGCGTCGCGCTTTCCGTCACAGGACAATCGAAACCCAAGAAACCCAGGGTACCCTGAAGGCGAGCAGGGTGCTTATTGGCATGGGTCTCCACAGCATTGTAGGTGTTCCAGCTTCCAACAGCGGCGCCATGTAGGAACAAGGAAAGGCGACACCAACACCAACAGGGCGAGGAGATGCGCGGAGGCAAGGGGGGTCTACCTGGTGGTGTGGTCCCCCCTCCCGCTCGAGACACCCCCAGTCTCTCGCTCGGGGAGGCATCGTGGACCTCCTCGCTGGAGGTGGGCCCCCTGGTGGTGTAGGTATCCTTTCCCCTCCCTCCGACCATGGGGGCCACGAGAGGCGAGGACCACGATGGACAGGAGCACCCAGCGGAGCGCCGCGGTGCCCGAGCAGTGGCAAACGCTGCTCGACGCGTGCGCGCCATCCTCTCGCGCAGGGGGCCGTGCTGATCCTCTCGGCATCGCTCCAGCGCTGGCTGAACGAGACAAGGGGGCCCCCGAAGGAAACCGGGGAGGGCCGTCCCAACCGCTGGGGAGGAGGAGGAGGAGGAGGAGGAGGGGGAGGAGGAGAAGGGGGAGGAGAGAGGAGGAGGAGGAGGAGGAGGAGGAGGAGGAGGAGGAGGAGGAGGAGGAGGAGGAGGAGGAGTGAGTGAGTGAGTGAGTGCGCTGGGAGGGCGTCCCAATCCGATAACCACTGAACTACTGCATTCAATGCTCCACTTCATGGGATTCATTGCCCTCTGCGAAGATATGGAAATAGCCCCCAGCTGCACTCTTGCAAGCAAGCTGGTCTTGGCCTACGGCGCCTCCCAGCTGCGGTCCGTCACAGCGAGGAAGGCCCGCTGCAGCGTGGGGGACCACTGTCCGTTCCCGCTGCAGGGGGAGGAACCTACCTTACTGGGCGCGGTCCCTCCCGTGACGCTGCATATTCAATCTCTCTGCCTCTACAACTAACTGCCTGGCATACTCACTTCCAGCATGCGCCATCCTCCTCAAATTTCCCATCACTCTAGAGTCAGTGAAGTCAATCCTCCTGCTAATATCATTTACCGTCTCACCTGCTGCAGTGCTTTCAACTGGCGCTCTGTCACACGTGTGAGCTCGTCCTTGGGCGCAGGTCCCTCCGCCTCCACCCCTCCCTGCTCCAGGAATGTGGCGTACATGGCCCGTCTGAAGGTCTGCGGGGAGGGCATTGTGTCCATCGCGAACTTCGTTGTCATGGCGACCTTCTCTAAGTCGGCCGCTGGGTTGACCTGGTAGGTGATCTTCACCTTGATGTTCTTCTCGTCCGTGCCGTCCTCGCTGTATGCCTCCTTCACCCTGAAGCAGCCGAACAGCTCCGTCAAGGCCGCCCTCCCCGCCCCGCTGTTGATCAGCACCTTGTACTTGCCTAGCACCTCCTTCGCACCGTCCTTGGAAACTGCCTCCAGCGCTTCCACCACTGCTGCGGCCACGTGGGTCTGCGGCGGTCCTAACCCATGTCCACGTCCCCGCTGCTGCACCTCCTTGTTGTACTTCAATCCCGCCTGGAGGCCTGCCTGGCTCGCTGGGTTCATCTTCCCTAGCAAGAAAAATTGGCATAACATGTGTTCGTGCTCTCTGCTGCGCTGATCCTGACGGAGCCCCATCTTCTGCAACGTTATCACCGCCTCTACGAGGTCGATCTGTTCGTCCCCTCGACCCTGCCGTGATCCTGCTCCGCGCTCTCCTCCCTTTGTCTTCAGCTGCTTCGCCGCTCTCTCTCCGCCCAGGCCGCCCTTGCCGCCCCCAGATCCCTCGCCAGGATTTCCCCCACTGCCTGCAGCTGAGACTTCTCCCGCTGGCAGCCTCCAGTCCGCCATCCGCCCGAGGTCTACGCTCTCCTGTCGGTCCCTCGTGATGAGAACACACGTGCGTATGAAATGCGTCCAGGTCTTGGGCCACAATGTCACAAACGGGACACTCGAGCGACGTGGGTGGTTTGACCTCATGTCTCCAAGGGCTGAAATTTACATAGCAAATCCTGTTGTCCTCACATGCTGCATACACGTGCTGCACTGCTATGTCCCTTGTACTGAAAGTACTTCTGCACCACGGGCACTGGTTCGTGATTGTCAGTAGGCTAAGTAAGGCCCTCTGTCCATGGACGCACGTTTTGTGTGTCGTCAGTCCGCTGTATGTTTTGTACCGTGCTCCACACTCGTGCAGTGTCTCATCCTCCCCCATCACCTTCACATCACACACATGTGGCTTCTCCTCCTCCGATATCACATCCTCTTCCTTACCCATGCTACGTTCATATTGATCTTGCTGCGCTTTCCATGCTTGCGTCGTGTACATTGTGCGTAAAATATTAATATCAGTCTGCATCCAGTGAGCCCTGTCCGTAGTACCTTCCTGCAGCAACGCTATGTCCGATAGTCGGTCATCGTACCAGCTCATGTCTTCACAGTGACTCCTGAGGTAACGAAGGTCCTGCAGGAACTGTTGTGCCCACGGGGTGCTGTCTGGTCCTATCCACCCCCCTTCTTTCATTCTGGGTTTTTCGTCCAGGGGGGTCGTGCCGAAGATGGCTCCAAATACTTGCTTATGAGACTGGGGGTTGATTGCCCATTTTTGATACATCTTAAGCCTTCGCACACGTAGCTCCCTTGCACAAGTATTAATATTCCACTTTCTGAATACAGCTCCTCTACATAACTGTCGCCTTTCTCCCTCTCCGTCCACCCACGAACTCTTACCTCTATCCAAGAATCTAAGTAGCTTGCACAACGCCGTGTCCAGTGCATCCGTATGCCTAGTTTCCAGCAACATCCCTGTGAGACCGCTCAGCGCTGCACCCTGCACAAAAGCAATAAACATCATCCTCCGTACTTCCCACGGTGAGTCCGATGCCCAAAAAGGCCCTCCCTGCCTCCACGCTCTTCGTACTGCCACTATCCTCCTTGCTATCTCACCTCCCATGTTGCCCGTGCTGTGCAGATATGGTCCGAGTACACGCAGCTCCCTCCCTGACTCCCCTAATAGTCCACTCTTCTTATGTCGTACCTGCCTAGTAACTTCATTTGACCCTGGCCCAATGATAGTAAGTAGATGCCCTGTCTTGGTAGGGTTGAGTCTCCAGTTGCCCTCCGATAGTGTGTCCTCCAGTCTTCTCGTAATGTGATTTAGCTCTGCACACACACCATAGGCCGTTACCGATCCCTCCCATGCAGACAGCTTTGTAATATCATCCATAAAGGTAACGACTGACAAGTTAACCTCTGCACCCGTCACTGGACACACCGCGGTCAGGAGCCGTGATGCACAGTTATCATCCGATTGTACCCACTTCTGCACTACTGGGTTGTAACAGTCATTGAAGTCGCGTGGCGCCAGGCAGAAACCCATTTGGGCTCCTGATCCACTGATCAGGTCTACCCTTTTGTCGCAGCCTGCAATACTGATTGCCTGGTGCTGGATCGCCCCTAGTGCAAGCATCTCGTCCCCCTCTCCAGCTTGTTCTGACGCCACCTGCTCCAGTAGACTGCGCTTCGTGCTCGCGAAGGCATTAGTGCAGTCAAAATTTGTCGTCACATGTGATACCTTGGCTTCACGACATCTCCACTGTGCAGTTTGTAGTGTAAGTATGGCCTCATCCCTCCCCCTGTATTTCAGTCCACCGTGCGCCCAGTCGGGCCTCTCCACTTTCTTAGATCTCCTATGTATCCCTGCATGCCATGCCATGCCCCAGCTGCAATAGCTATGCATCACACGTTGTCCTAAGATGCCTTCCCTCCCGTTGTTCTTGCTGCTGGCAAAGCTCTGGGCACGCAATGTATCCAGCGGCATGCAGTTTGCTCGTCTTACCAATAGGAACCATCTGTCCACCTGTTCTTGGAAGAACGGCGCCGAGAATTCTGCCTTCGTCGTTCCTACCCCTGCACCTGCCGCACGGCCAAAGCACCAGTGAGGGTCCTGTACCACCTCCTGCGCATCCTGCCCCTCCTCCCTCTGCCTCCTCCCTAGACTTTCTCCTGGCGACCACCCCATTTTTCTTAATAACGCCATTCCTTTCTTCATCATGCGCTGCTCCTGCTGCTTTGCTTGCTCCTCCTCATCCTCCTCCGCAGCTCTTGCCATTCTCTCAGCAACTACCTCAGAGGCCCTATTCGGTCCCTTCATGTTGATATTGGGAGCAAGTATCAGTAACGACGCTTCACTCGGCAGCCCCCACTGTGGCCAGGCCCTCCGTCGTTTAGCATGCCTGAGGTACTGTAGCATGGCTGCCTTGTCGCTCCTCACAAGGTGACGTAGGTCCACGTTATCGTACAACATTTCCTCCTCATCCTCCTCACACCCTTGCTCGTAGTCACTACGCACCTTCTCCCATCCTCCTTCTACCTCCTTGCACGACATTCCTCCCTCCTCTGGAGCTTTGCCTAACTCCCTCGCCCAGTCGCTTGCTGTCCAGTAGCAGCGTGGGGCGAAGTAGTACCGTTTTTGTTGGGCCATGTCCGTTTCTAGCATACTCTACTCGTAGTTCGTGCATTTCCGCCCACCTCCCTTTTTTGTAAGCCTCCCAGATATCTCCTACCAGCTCTAGCCGCCTTCTTCTCACCTCTATCCTTCTTGACTTCTGCAGTAGCGCACTTATCTCTTTCAACCTCTCGCTGACCTCCTCGTACTCCTCCTCGCTCCCGCTGCGTCCTCTCAGCTCCCTTCTTGTCGTCAGCAACTCCATCCGTGCAGCCCTCACCTCCTGTAACCACTCTGGAATATTCCGTCGGTTGGGTGGGAAGGTATCCTGCAGCGCGTCCCGTACAACCTTCCCCAGGATGTCCCAAAGTCTGTCGGGTGTCCTCCTACCAGCCGCTGCATCCCACTCCTCCTGTGATACCTTCTTCGCCCCCTCCTCTATCCTCTCGAACAGCTCCTCCCTGCACACTCCTTCCTTCACACATCTCATAAGCAGGTGTCGGTCCAGCTGTGGTGTCTGAGGTATTCTGACATAGTTCCTGCACTTCAATCCAAGGGGCAGCTGCATACCTACCGGCACGTGGTCCCTCGGAAACCGTGATCTGATCGTTTGCAGTCGCTTTCCTGCATTTCTTAGCGTGCTGCAGTGCTCCACCAAATCCCTTGCCCCCGCTGGTATAGCAAAGTGGTCGATCCTTCCTCCTCCTCCTTTTACTCCGTAAATTGTTTGCTTTACTTGCTTTGCGTCCGTAGTTGCAATAAACAGTTGATTCTCCTGACAGAACTGGCGAAAGCGCCTCCCATTACTATTTTCTGGTCGTGGCCATTCTCTCCCTACTTCACGACCTTGGGTGCTCCTCATGTATCCAGTCTCGTCCCTCGCAAGTCCGAAATCACTGTTGACATCCCCACCCACAATTAATGTTGTCCTCACACCCCGTCTGTCATACAATGACTCCATCCACGTGCAAATCTTTTCGGCCGTCTCTTCACTTCTCTTTTCAGTCGCTGGCGCAAAATACACTGCCACAAGTAGTAAGTCCTCCTGAGTGGTCTGTAGTCGTACCGCTCCTACACGGCCCTGCAAGGTCTTAGGGGGACAGCATACTTCCTTGAGGGATGACCGCGGGAATTTGTGTCCTAAGAGAATAGCTAGTCCGCAACTTCTGTTGGTATATTTCGACCCTGTTCCCCTTCCAAATTCTATGCCCCAGTGATTAGCAAACTGCACTTGGGTTGTGGGATGGTCTATTTCTGCCCTTTGTTGCGTCCCGCAGACCAGCACGCAATCCCAGGTCCTCAGTTCAGCACTAATTTCACATAATCTGTCGTGGTCTGCCGCCAGTGGGTTGTACGTTGCAACTCTTACCATCCTCCTCCCACCTCCAGTGCACAGATCGGGCACCGTGATGGCTGTCACGGAGTCTGCGCTTGAAGCCTTTTGGCCCGAGAGGCTTATCAGAGAGACAGAGATCAGAACACACAGCGCCATGCCCCCCCAAGCCCAGCTCTAAGCATGCTGGGTTCGCTGAAAAGGGCTACACTGGCTCCTGTCGCCAGCTGGCCGCCGCTCTCGATCTCTCGCGGCAGCTAGGAGGAGGAGGAGGAGGAGGAGGAGGAGGAAGGGAGGGTGTGGACGCCCGAGGCGGGCACGGCAAGCAGGGGCACGGCGCCCAGGCACCGAGCAGTGCGGTCCGGCACTGGCCGCGGCCACCTGCCCGGCCGCCGGCCCTCCCCCGCCTCCCAACGGACGACCTCTCCGCGTCGAGCTCCCAGGCCCGCAGAGCGCGCGGGGGGCGCCCCTGCGCTGCGCCCCCGCGGACGGAGGCGCGCCCTCCGGCGGCGCGCGCGGGGGGGGGGGAAGCGAGAGGGGGGAGGGGGGGCGGGCCCTCTCGGGAGGCCGCGGGGCCTCCTTGGAGGCCCTCGCGGCTCCGGGGCAGTCTTCTGGGCCTTCGCCGCCTTCTGGTCCGCCCTGCCCCCTCTCGTGTGCCCCTGGGGCCAACCGGTGTGGAAATGGGGGGGGCGAGGAGAGGGTGGAGGCGCAAGGAGCTGCGGCGAGGAGGAGCACAACAGACACATACGATGAGAAACCTTACTACAGGAAGAAATGCTGGGGCACAGGATTCGTCGACCTTTCAGAGCCCTACGAAGCCCTGAGCTTCTGTGGGCCCCTGGGGCCATGGGGGAATTACATATCCGTGTGGCACCTGCTGACAGGCAGGTTTCTTTTCAGATGTGCCTTCAGTGGGAGGGGAACTACAGGAAGGGGAGGGCGGCGACGACGGCGACGAGCAGGCAGACCCCGATGGCACAGCACTCTTGATCAGCTTGACGGCACAGCCCCCTCGGACACCCGCTCCTCCGCTTTTCGGCCTGGGGGGCACTTTCGGCCTGTCCGCGGCCCAAGCGAGGCGCCAGGTAGCCACCCCCCCCCCGTTTGGTCCTTCGGCCCCATGGCACTCACTCCTTCTGCAGGAACTCGGAGAACTTGGCTCCAGAGAGGATCGCCTTAGCCTGCTTCAGGGCCTCGACCTCCTGGCTGGCGGCGAAAAGGGCGGCCCCTGCCCCAGGAAGCCCTCAAGGAATGAAGAAATCAAACCACTGGGCAACGAACGCAGAAATCTAACAACGGAGGGTCTCCTCCCAGCCTGTCTCACAGGGGTGGGAAACAAAGGCACAATCGGCATAACCAACTCTTCGCAGAGATCTAGCCGAGAGCTGGGGCCTGGGAGCCGGAGGGCGCAGGGAGCATGTTGGCGAAACTGGGCCGAAGTGTTCCCGGGGCGCGTGGACCCCAGGGCTTTGGACGAATGGTCAAGTCGAGGGTGCGGCGCGAGCGCCGCGCCAAGACGGGCGGCCACGATGGCCTGCGAGAGGAAGCGCACGACCAGCTGATGCAGCCGGTGGATGCCCCATAGAACGGCCACTAGGTGGGTCTCTGAACCAGCGCCGTGGTGCATCGTCGGACGCACTGGCACACGACAGCCCGCGCCTCCGGGCCGCGCGGCCTCTGCCGCGGCCGACCAGGTGCGGCGGCGGGGCCAGACGAGCGCCTACGCGACGGCGCTGCTGCCAAACGCTCGCTGTCGTGCGTCGCCCAGATCGACCAGCGAGCAGGCGGAGCCCCCGAGAGCACGAAGAGCACCAGAGCCGCGTATGCTTGTGGCCAGGTGGGGCTAAGGCTGTGGCAGACGCGTTCAAGCTCGCTGCAGCATCCCCTGCGGCAGGGGCCTGCCTCGCCGCCTGTCCCCGCCCAGGTCGGGCAGATGGACACCTCAGCTGCGGGTGCGTCCCCAGCAACACGCGTCAGGCTGAGCACACTGCGGCGCGGTGGGGCCTACCCTGGAAGCGAAGGAAAGAGTGCGCAGGTCGTGCTGGCGCGCCTGCAGCAGTAGGCTGGGACAAGTGGGCACCAAAGGGCCGCGGCCGCGGGAGGGGAGGGGCACAGCGGATGCAACAAGTGGCGCGAAGGAGCCACCAGGCCAGCAGAACCCGTGCCTCAGGGGCTCTGAGCTGTCGCGTGCGCGCCACCGCTGGCGCCGTCCAACGTGTTCAGGAACGGCAGGTGCGGCGGCAATGCGGCGCTGGGGCGCCCCATGCTGGCGGACGGCCGCCTCCTTTTCCTCCTCGCGTTCCTCCTCGTGGTCCTTTCTCTCCTCGTCCTTCTCCTCCTCCTCCTCCTCCTCCTCCTCCTCCTCCTCCTCCTCCTCCTCCTCCTCCTCCTCCTCCTCCTCCTCCTCCTCCAACCCTTTCCTTATGGAAAACTCCTCCTCCTCGTCGTGCCCCCAGGCGTGTCGGTGAGGCGGGCAGGGCGTTTCGTCTGGGACCCCCCCACCGTTTATGATCCTGAAACTTGGGATGTGCGACAAATTCAAGGATGGAGGCGGGTGGTTTTCAAAATGTAGCTCTCGCTTTACCGCCGCGCACAGACGTCACAAAAGTTCTGCACAGCTTCGCGGATGGAAGGAGACTGTGTTCAAACTGTTGCTGTCGCCGTGGCGCCGCGGAAATCCGTTTAAAAAATTGCAACGATGGACGGCGGCTACTTGTTCAACGTTGGATCTCGCTTTGTCGCCGCGAACAATTCATCTGCAAAGTAACAGATATTTTCAAGGATGGAGGGCGTCTCCTTTCCAAAATCGGGTTTTCGCCGTAGAGCCACGAACACTCGTCTCATAATATTCGTATGGCTGAAGGTCCCGGAATGGTGTCCTGGCACGGTCCAGGATGGTCAGGGCGCAACGGTCACGTTGATACGCCGCGTGGGGGTCCCAAAAATGGTTTCCTGGTGCGGTTTACCGCCGCGCATATTCGTCTGAAAGGCTTACAACATGTACAGGGTCTGTGGACGGTTCCTTATCAATCTTTAAATCAAAAATCAGTATTACATTTGACAAAACGCCACTCTCGCACGGACGAGTTGCGACGTACTTTTCAAAGTGGGGTTTTCGCCGGTGCTTTCCTCGACACTCATGGCCGCAAGCCAACACCAGTGCAAGGGTTGCACAAAGCGGGGTGGCCTTTCTTCAAAACGACGATATCGCTGGACATCCTTTTGACCTGAAACATGATGCTTTTGCGCATTTGTCATGACAAATACAATGCAGGTAATTGGTTATCACAACGGGGTCCCCACCTGAATGCACAAGCCCATGAATTGTTGGTACTTCACAGGGGCGCTTCTTTAAGCGAAAAGGGAGATTGTAAGGACATACGGCGAGAGGATTTAGGACGGGAGCGTCTATTGCATTATCGTTGATGCATATTGGGTAGATTATGATCCTCCTCCTCCTGGTCCTTATCCTGATCCTGATCCTCATCCTCATGTTTATCCTCATCCTCCTCTCCCTCTACCTGCTCCTGCCCCTCCTCCTCCGAGCGCCGCGGGTCCTTTTGCCGCAGGTGCTCTGTGGTCGGAAACCGGCACACTCCGGGGCGCCTCCCCCAGGAGCGACGCACAGAAGGCGGCCACTCCCAGGGGGAGAGGGTGCGCTGGCCAGGACCTCGAGTCTGAACTTACCCGGGAGCGCCACAGGGACCCGCACGAACCGACAGCCCGCCGCGAGCCACGCCCGCCGCCGTCCCCCAGGTCGCTCCCACAGCAACAGCCGCCAGCCAGCCGGCGCGCCAGCGCGACAGCGTGCGCCGCTGGGCCCGCCAGCCCCCCCTGCGCGCTGGCCAGCGTCGCGCCGCCGCGCCCCGCCGCCAGCAGGCCGCCGTCCACCCAGCGCCACCCCCCGCAGCAGCAGCAGCAGCAGCAGCAGCAGCAGCAGCAGCAGCAGCAGCGGCGGCAGCAGCAGCAGCAGCGGCAGCAGCAGCAGCGGCAGCGCCAGCAGCAGCAGCGGCAGCAGCGCCGCGCCAGCCAGCGCCCCTGGCAGCCCGCGCCCGGGGCCCGCCCGGGCCAACGCGGTCGAGCAGCAGCAGCCCCGCGTAGGCAGGCCAAGGGGCCCGAGGGACCTGCCTGGGGGGCCCGCCAGGCTCTGGGGCCGCCTTCCTCCTCCTCCTCCTCCTCCTTCTCCTCCTCCTCCTCCTCCTCCTCCTCCTCCTCCTCCTCCTCCTCCTCCTCCTTCCTCCCTCCTCCTCCTCTCTCCTCTCCTCTCCTCCTCCTCCTCCTCCTCCTCCTCCTCCTCCTCTCTCCTCTCTCCTCCTCCTCCTCCTCTCTCCTCCTCCTCCTCCTCCTCCTCCCTCCTCCTCCTCCTCCTCCTCCATCCTCCTCCTCCTCTCCTCCTCCTCCCTCCTCCTCCCTCCTCCTCTCCTCCTCCTCCTCCTCCTCCTCCTCTCTCCCTCCTCCTCCTCCCTCCTCCTCCTCCTCCTCCTCCTCCTCCTCCCTCCTCCTCCTCCTCCCTCCTCCTCCTCCTCCTCCTCCCCTCCTCCTCCTCCTCCTCTCCTCCTCCTCCTCCTCCTCCTCCTCCTCCTCCTCCATTCCTATTCCTTATAGATAACTCCTCCCTGTCGCACCCCGATGCCGGTCGGAAGGGCAGGCCGGGCGCTTCGCCTGAGACTTCCTCACCACTCATGGCCCTAATGATTAAAAACTGCCAACAGTTTCAAAGATGGAGGGCGGGTGGTTTTCAAAATGTGGCTCTCGCCTTAGCGCCGCGTTCACTCGTTTACCAAAACTTGCAAGAGCTTCGCGGATTGAAGGCGGGTCGTTTTCAACATGTGGTTCTCGCCTTAGCGCCGCGTTCACTCGTTTACCAAAATTTGCAAGACCTTCGCGGATTGAGGGCGGGTCGTTTTCAACATGCGGTCCTCGCCTTAGCGCCGCGTTCACTCGTTTACCAAAGTTTGCAAGACCTTCGCGGAATGAGGGCGGGTCGTTTTCAACATGCGGTTCTCGCCGTAGCGCCGCGCACATTCGTTTTCAAAATTTGCAAGAGCTTCACGAATTGAGGGCGGGTGGTTTAAAACATGTGGTTCTAGCTTTAGCGCCGCGCCCATTCGTTCTCAAAAGTTGCAAGAGCTTCACGGATTGAGGGTGGCTCCTTTCCAAAATGTGGCTCTCACTTTAGCTCCGCGCACATTCGCTTTAAAGTTTTGCAAGAGTTTGACTGGTTCGCATGGTCCACGTGCTAGAAACATTTTTGTCGCAGCGAGTCAGGACTGTCAGGGCGCAACAGTTACGTTGATTCGCGGTGTTGGAGTCCCAGGAATGGTGTACGATTCAGGATCGCCAAGACGCAACAGTCAGGTTAACTCGTGGCGTCGAAATTCTGAGAATGGCGTTTTGGCACCATTCAAGATGTTCACGCGGCTGTCCCCCAACGTGCCAGTTCCCTCAATGGAAATGACCCCGTGCAGGGGCCTGTGAAGAGGGATATTGGAGGGAGGGTGCATTTCAACATCGGTAGTGAGTCTTGGGTTTACATTGGTCCTCCTCCTCCTCCTCCTCCTCCCCAACCCCAACCCCTTCTCCTAATGGATAACTCCTCCGTGTTGCACCCCCAGACGCGTCGGAGAGCGGGCTGGGCGTTTTGCCTGAGACTTCCTCGCCACTTCGGATCCTGATGTCGAAAATTTGCAACAGCTTCAAGGATGGAGGGCGGGTTCTTTCCTAAGAGATTCGCGCAGCTGAAATCCCGGAAGCGGTGTTCTGGCACGATTGAGGACTTCCAGACACAGTAGTGACGTCGATTCGCGGTGTTGATGTTCCATGAATGACCAGGGGAAACTTCTTTCCCCTCGAAGTTTGTGTTCCCCCTCCAGGGTGTCGTGGCTTTGTTTTCCTTCCCTCGGAAGTTGTTTTTCCCCCCTCGAGGCTTTTTTGTTGTTCCCTCGATCTTGTTTCCCCCCCCCCTCAAGGGGGGCGGGGGCGGAGGGGGGGCCAGGGGGTGGGTCCAGGGGCCTAGGTTTTCCTTCCCCTCGGGGATTGGGGCCGGGAAAGGCGCGCCGGGGAGGCCCAGCGGGCGCTCCAGCTCGGTCCGGGCCCGCTGGGGGTTCCATGTGCCAGCCCAACGGACCAGAGGCGCACGAAGATCGCGCGAGCGGTTTCTTTTTCGGCGTTTCGACATTGGGCGGAAGGGGGGAGGAGGGGGGGGGGTCTGGCTCCGGGCCTCTGCTTCGCGCGACTGATTACAGCAGTGCGTCCTGTGGAGGAGACTCAACCTGCTCGAAACAGGCGCCAATAACAGCCAGGATCTACTCCGTGGGAGGGGGAAGGGGAAGGTGCGAGGGCCCGTGCCGATCGGCAAAGCAATGAATAATAAGAAAACGATCACCTCCAGTAATGGATGTAGAATATGTCTGCTTCGCGCACGCGTGGCGGCCCCTGGGCAAAGCCCCAAATACGTTAAATGCAACGGAGTCGCTTCGTGCGCACTTCGTGTTGCCGGAACTGCTGCAAGGAAGCCCATTCCGAGCGCACCAGCTCGCAACAAAGTGACGCTCACCGGGCTTGCCAGCGAGCATCACCGAAGAATCAAATGCAAATATACGGTCAACGAAAATCGAACGTCGACGATATGCGAGGAACAACAAAGACAATCGGGTGTCAAGGAAAATCGGCAAATAATCGCCGAACATCAGATGTCGACGAAACTCAACAAAAAATACACGGACATCGAAGGTCGGCGAAAATCAACAACAGTTCAACACCGTCGGAAATCAACGACAATTACCTACCTACAGTAATCTGCAGACCAAGCCACACACATTCAACATCAAGAATGCCAGGAAAAAGCAACAACGGAAAAATGTGAGCGTTGACAAAAACCAAACACGAATACAAAGTGTGGAAGGCCGACGAAGATCCAGATATAATACCAATCATCGGCGCAAATTGTGAGCACCTGGGGGTCTGGGACGGTCGCGGAACTTGTTGCGGGGTATCATTGAGGAGCCTCGTCAGAGCAGCGCGTGCATAATCCGACAGTTACAACGCTTTTTATAGCCATTTCCGAAGCGGAAAAAAAGCATCACATTAGTAATCCGACAGTTGCAGCGTTTTTTTTTGCGCTGCGCAAATCGAATTGTCCACCCGCCGTCCGACCGCCGCCCCGCCGCCCGCCACCCGCCCGCCCGCCGCCGCCCGCCGCCCGCCGCCCGCCCCGCTTCCGGCTCGAAGATACACACGCACAAGCTCCTCCACCTCCTGCTCCTCCCCCTCCTGCTCCTCCTCCCCCTCCTGCTCCTCCCCCTCCTCCTCCTCCTCCCCCTCCTCCCCCTCCTCCTCCTCCTCCTCCTCCTCCTCCTCCTCCTCCCGCACACACACACACAGACATACAAACACACGCAAACACACATACACACCATCTACTCAACAGCCTCCATCTCCAAACCCGATATTCAGCAGCCTCCATCTCCAGCGCCCGACCCATATACTCGACAGCATCCCGCTGCAAGAGAGAATCCTCAGATGTTCTATTCACATCCCGATCCGGCCGCCGCTCGCCAACCCGCCGACGCCGCCCGCCCGCCACCCGCCCCGCTTCCGTCACCGACACGCACATACCGAACATCCACTCAACAACCTCCGTCTCCAACACCGCACCCGATGCTCAACAGCCTCCGTTTCGAACGCTCCACCCATCCACTCCACAGCACCCCGCTGCAAGAGAGAATCCTTAGATGCTGATGAAAATCTCGATCCGCGGGCCGCCCGCCCGCGGGCCGCCGCCCGCAGCCCGCCGCCTACCCCGCTTCCGTCTCGAACACACACACACAGACACCATCTGCTCAACATAATCATCGTCGTCATCATCGTCGTAATCATCTGCTCAACATAATCACCATCAGCATAATCAACGTCATCATCATCAGTATCATCACCATCATCATCACCATCACCATCACAATCATCATCATCATCATCATCATCATCATCATCATCATCATCATCATCATCATCATCATCATCATCATCATCATCATCATCATTTTCATCATCATCATCATCATCATCATCATCATCATCATCATTATCATCATCATCACCATCATCATCATCATCATCATCATCATCATCATCATCATCATCAGCATCATGTTCGTCATTATCATCACCATCTGCTCAACAGGCTCCGTCTCCTGCACCACACCCGATACCCAACAGCCTCCGCCTCCAAAACCCCGCCCATCTGCACGACTCCGCTGCAAGAGAGAAACCTTGGGACTTCAGTTGACCTCCGTGCAAGCCCGCGGCCGCCAACCGCCCGCCGCCCGCCGCCCAGCCCGCTTCCGGCTCGAACACACACACACACACACACACACACACACACACACGCACGCACACAATCTACTCAACCGCCTCCATCTTCAACACCACGACGCATACTCAACAGCCTCCGTCTCCAACGACCCACCCAACTATATATACTCGACAGCATCCCGCTTCAATAGAGAATCCTTAGATGTTCGATTAAAACCCCGATCCGCCGGCCACTCGCCCGCCCGCCCGCTGCCGCCCGCCCGCCGCCCGCCGTTCGTCCCGCTTCAACACCCGCACACATACAAACATACTCACACACACAACCGTCATCATCATCCTCATTATAATCATCATCATCATCATCATCATCATCATCATCATCATCATCATCATCATCATCATCATCATCATCATCATCATCATCATCATCATCATCATCATCATCATAAGCATCATCATCATCATCAGCATCATCATCATCATCATCGGCATCGTCATCATCATCAGCAGCATCATCATAATCAGAATCATCATGAGCATCGTCATCATCATCAACCTTATCATCATCAGTATCGTCGTCGTCGCCATTATCATCGTCGTCATAAGCATCATCAGCATCATCATCATCATCATCATCATCATCATCAGCATCATCATCGTCATCATTGTCATCATTATCGGTATCATCAGAACCCTCATCAGAATCAGCATCAGCATCGTCGTCATCATCACCACAACCACCACCACCATCATCATCATCAGCAATAAATAGCAGCAGTCATCATCATCATCATCATCATCATCATCATCATCATCATGATCACCATCCTCCGTATCCATCACCATTAACATCACCAAAATCATCAGCATCATCATCAGCACCAGCATCGCTATCATCATCACCACCACCACCATCATCATCATCATCAGCAGCATCATCATCCTCATCGTCGCCATCATCGTCATCATCATCAGTATCATCAGCATCCTCATCACAATCGGCACCATCATCGTCGTCATCATCACCACCACCATTATCATCAACAACAGTCATCATCATCATCTTTATCATCATCCGTGTCCATCACCATCAACATAGTCATCGTCGTCCTCATCATCAGCATCATCGTCATCGCCATCATCATCAGCATCATCATCATCATCAGCATCATCATCATCTGCTCAACAGCCTCTGTCTCCAAAACCGCACCCGATACTCAAAAGCCTCCGTCTCCAAGACCCCACCGATCTACTCAACAGCATCCCGCTGCAAGAAAAAAGCCAGTTGGAGTTCGACTGAAATCCAAATCCACCCGCCGCCCGCCCGCTGCCCGCCGCCCGCCCCGCTTCCGTCTCGAACACACACACACACACATTATCTACTCAACAGGCCCGCCTCAACAGCTCCACTCTAGAACACCCCACCAACCTACTCAACAGCATCCCGTTGCAAGAGAGAATCCTTAGGAGTTCCATTGAAATTCTGATCTGGCCGCCGCCCGCCCGCCGCCAGCCGCCCGCCGCCCGCCCCGCTTCCGTCTGCAACACGCACACGTATCATCCACTCAACAGGCTACGCCTCCATCTACCCCCAAGTTCCCCCAAGAGCCGACCGGCCCCGGGGGGGGAGCCGCATCCGTCGGGATCTCAAGCCACCAGGAACAAGGAGGAGGTGGAGGAGGAGGAGGAGGAGGAGGAGGAGGAGGAGAGAGGGCCCCAAGAGACAAGAGGGCGGTCAAGAGCAACAGACGAGGCAGACGCCCGTCAGGGGACAAGAGAGCCCAGGGACGACCGCCGCCTCTTAAGGAGGCTCTCGGTGCACCCTGGGATCTTCGCTGAGGAAAAAGCGCCTGGAGCCTGCGATTGAGCCTCGGGGCGCCTGGGGGCCAAGCTGACCAGGAGGAGGAGGAGGAGGAGGAGGAGGAGGAGGGGAGGAGGAGGAGGAAAGGAGAATGAGGAGGGGGAGGAGGAGGACGAGGAGGAGGAGGAGGAGAAGCGGAGGAGGAGGAGGAAGAGGAGGAGGGAACTCGGAGCGCCGGGGGCCAGGCAAACCAGGAAGAGGAGTAGGAGGAGGAGGAGGAGGAGGGGAGGAGGAGAGGGAGGAGGCGGAGGAGGAGGAGGAGGAGGAGAAAGGGAGGAGGGGGAGTAATAATTACTAGGAGGAGGACGAGGAGGAGGACGAGGAGGAGGACGAGGGAATGGGGGGGGAGGAGGAGGGGGAGGAGGAGGAGGAGGAGGAGGAGGAGGAGGAGGAGGAGGAGGAGGAGGAGGGGCAGGAGGAGGAGGGGGAGGAGAGAAAAAGAAAGGAAAAAGGAGAGGAGGTAGGAGGAGGAGGAGAGGAGGAGGAGGAGGAGGAGGAGGGAAAAGGAGGAGCAGGAGAGGAGGAAGGAGGAGGAGGAGGAGGACGAGGGGGAGGAGGAGGAGGAAGGAGGAGGAAGAGGAGAGCAACTAGTAGGAAGAGGAGGAGGAAGAGGAGGGGAGAAGGGAAGGAGGAAGAGGAAGAGGAGGAGGAGGAGGACGAGGAGGAGCAGGAGGAGGGGGGAGAGAGAGGTCCGATCCAGCCACCTACCCACCGGGCGGAGGCGGCGCCTGTGGACGACCGCGCAGAAGCGCAGCTGCTCGTTGTGAACGTCGCGCCGCCGTCCACAAGGCAGGAGGAGGAAGGAGGATATCGACATCGTGGGCCTCGGAAGTCGAGGGTCGGGCGCCCGCCCAGCCCCCTCATCGGATGAGGGGCGCGACCTCGCCGAGGGGCCTCACGACGTCGAACGCCTCGCCCTCGAGCTCCCCGTCGCCATGGCGACGAGCCTCTTGAACTCCATCCCCCTGGAGTGCACCTCGAACGAATGCCCATCTGGGCGTCTGGGGCCTCTCGCCCCCTGCGCAGCCGCTGGTGGGGGGTGGGGTGGCTCTTCAGCTGCTGCTCCTTCCCCTCGTCGCCCAGCTTGGCGACCCCCATGAAGTCGGCGTGGACTTGGCTGGGGCGGTCGGCGATCTGGGGCGCGAAGGCCGCGCCGAGGTGCTCTCCCATGGCCGAGGACTGCGGCAGGGATGCTGGAACAGGCGCATGGATAGAGCAGAGCGGGGTGCTTGATCGCGGGTCGAGGATAGCAATGCCCCGTCCTGCACGTTGGAATTTCCGCATGGGCGGCTCGTTGCAGGATTCGTCAATCGCAACCTCCGCGCTGTCATCATCATCGCGAAGGTAGCTCCGCACTGGCGTGGCGCAGCTGTCTAGACCTTGGCTTTCTAGGATGACACAGCTCAGCCCTGGATCCAGAGGTGGGACCGCGGAGGACCGGTAGGAGAATGCCCCTTGTATGAGGCCAGGATCACCTCCATGCTCCTGAAGCTGCCCAAGTAGATGAGCAGGGACCTCAGCATCTTCCCGGGCCTGCAGAACATCAGGCCGAGCACATTCGAGTAGGCGATCAAGTAGGGCGCCCTGCGCCCCGCATCGGCGGAGCCCCATCGGTGCGGCACCCCGCTCGATGTGCGCGAAGCTGCGTCAATACTCCGTTGCACGCCACATTCACGATGCAGAACTTCTGGCGGGCCGTGCACCACTTGCTCTTGGCGGAGGTGATAGGCTTGAGGATGTCAAAGGTCATCCGCACGCCTTCGCCGAGGCCCACCTTGCTGGCCTGGGCCTTCTCGTGCTGACACTGAACGCCTTCCTGCAACATTATGAACAACAGCCCTGGCGTAAGTTGATCCACATGAACATCGTCACCGCGGCGGTGACGCCGCAGGATGCCTGAAACTGGGGCCCAGCCCGCTCTTGCAATGGACAGGGCTGCTCTCTGCAAGGGGCCTCGCGTTTGTCCCCGAGTGCCATGTGAACCTGGCTCGTCGACTGCTCGTCGCCACAACGCAGCAAGAAGGGCCAGGGGGGCTGCAGCACGCTGTGGCTGTGATATCGCTAACCAGATCATCCGCGACCATTGCAGCGCAGGTGCCATGGCAGTAGCCACTGTGGGATATCCCAGGAGAGTCATCTTCACAGAGGCTGAAGCGCCGCCATGGCAAGGCTTGCAAAACCGCCCGAAGTCGGTGCGTAGCCTGTGCAGCTCCGCATCTGAAAGACCATTGATCTCCACGCCGTAGGTAGCTGCTGGCCGTGCCCCTGCACGGTAGGGCTTGCCCGTCCGTGCCGTCTGTTGCCCTGGTAGGCGTCGTCGATAGCGCCCTAGCTTGCGCAATCGAAGCCTGTAAATCCGTAGCCTGTCCCAATACTTGGCCCCGGCGCGCTTGGCTGCCCGCCGCCTGGCCCCCGAGAAGTCGGCGCCTAAGTAGGCAACCCTCCGTGGGTGCAAATCTGCTGGGAGACCCAGTCGCCGCACGACAGTCGCGCCGATGTCCGCAGAGCTGGCGACCACCGCAAGCTTCTCAACGAGGCGAGCACCTAACCGTCGCGCTGAACTGAAGAAATCCTGACCCGCCTGGACCGCCTGCTCTATCACTCCCTCCTCAGTAGCGCCGTGGAGGCCGAGAGGGGTGTCATCGATGCAGGACGAGAAACGGACCAGGGGATGGAGCGTCACGTTGAGGTCATACTGCTCCAAAGCGTGCGCCTTGATGACCACGTCTGCGTAGCCGCCACCTGCTGGTAGCCCATCTCGCGCGTGTCGAGGTTGAGGGCCATGGCGCTGACGAAGACGAATCATGCGGGGTCCTCGCCACTGGTTGTAAATGGCCGTGGCGATCGGCATCGGCATCCCCAGGCGCTGGAGCTTGTCGCGGGCCTCATCCAGGGATATCGTCTCATAGCACTTGCTGTAGTCGGCGATGATGGTGATGGTGTGGCGTCCTCCTGCCGCATTATTTTCCGCGTCCGCGGCCAGGATCCACGCGCTGTCGATCTCGCTCCTGTTCTTCACAGCTCCCCAGTACGGTCGCCAGAGGGGCTGCTGTAGTTGAAGTAGGGCAGGCTTCCGCATGCGCTGTCACACTCGGTACGCCATCGAGTACAATATGATCAACCGGTGTCCTCCAGCCGCTTTGGGGAGCATCGGCATCACCATCCACGTAAGTTGCGCAGGGAAGCGCCCGAGTGCCTCACATGCAAGCATGATGTCGCACAGCCCCTCGAGCGCGTCATCACTGAGGTGCTGGAGGTGGGTCGGGTGGAACCCATCAAGGCTGCTGGAGGTCTTAACGTTGAAGGTGCCTGCATCGTGACGGAGCTCAGCTGGAGTCGGTCGCTGCAAGGTGGAGCGGTCGGGGATCCACGCCTTTTGGGCTTCCGTCGCAGCCCTCCATAACTTTGCGTGCTTGCCCTCCATGTCCTTGACGACGTAGTGCGGGTGGCCAGTGATGCCGTGCTCCGCGTCATTGACCGTCGTGGGTGCCTGAACTTCGCGGACCTTGGTGAGTCGATGGAACTTGCCAGCTCCGCCCGCACACGCACCATCGCACCACTCCTTTCAACGTCTGTTGGACTCCTTGTTGGCCTGCTGCGTCGCGAAATTTATGTCCTCGTCAAGATTCTCAAGGAGGCTGGTGAGGTCGTCCTTGCCGCAGGAGTGCTGGAGAAGCCTCCTGCCTGCTGAACGGATCCAGCCTCGCGCTCAGGTCCTGGCCGGTGTAGTCCGTACCGAAGAAGCCCTGCACCTCATCCTGGAAAAATTGATGCCGAGCTGCATTGCGACCGCCTTCGCGCGCAGTCACCAGCCCTTGCAAACTGTCTTGTAGTTACTTCCATATGTCAGCGATAGCCTGCAACTCCGTCTCCGTGACGCTCTCAGGCTCCTTCTCATACCACTGCGGCCGGAGGGCGCGCGCATATGAGTGAGCCTGCACTTCCGTGCTGGTGAAGTGCCCGATCCGTTCCGCAGCACGAACCGCCCACCGACCCCAAGCTTTGGAGAGAAAGCGCCATGCCACCGTAGCCTGCTCCTCCTTGGCCCTCCTCCAGGCCTCCGTCGCGAAGCTCCGCACATCGACCAGCTGTCCTCCTCTAAGAACGGGCCGTTGATGACTTGGAAAGTGAGCCGCGGTCCTCCCACGCAGGACAGATACCTGACCTTGGAGGAGGAGGAGCAAGAGGAAGGAGGAGGAGGAAGAGGAGGAAGCAAGCCACGGCCACAAAACCAGGCCGCAGCCGCAGGCCCATCGTGCCAGCAACGACGCCGCACAGGCCACTGGAGAGCAGCAGTTGGAAAAACCAGGCGGGCCGCAGGTGTGACCAGGCGCCAACACAAATACACACCTACACACAGATACACACACACACCGACACATACACACACATATATATATATATATATATATGATATATATATGCTTTCATGCATACATACAAACAAACGCACATACACACACATACAAACATACATTAATTCATCCTACAATCATACATTTAAATCAGCAAACTCACGCGAATATATACAGACATACGCACACGCATACACAAACATACATACATACCTACCTACCTACCTACCTACCTACCTACCTACCTACCTACATGCATGCATGCATGCATGCATGCATGCATGCATGCATGCATACATACATACATACATACATACATACATACATACATACATACATACATACATACATACATACATTACATACATGCATATATACATACATACATACATACATACATACATACAAACAAACATACATACATACATACATACATACATACAAGCATACATACATACATACATACATACATACATACATACATACATACATACATACATACATACATACATACATACATGAATGCATGCATGCATGCATACATACATACACATACACACACATATATGTACACACGCGCACACAAGTACATGTATGCATGCATATGTATGTACTTATATATGCATTGGTATACACACCTACGAATATAGATACTGATACAAACAGCAGCCGTGGCCAAGCGCACCGCCATGGCGTCCAGCGCACGCGCGGAGAACCGCGCGCGCACCCGGTCGTGGAGAAAAACGCCATGGAAAACAGAGACGGCGGGCCCCCCACGGGGCATTGGCCTGGAGAGGCGCCGGGGGGGGCCGGGGCAGCGAAGCAGCGGGCAAGCGCCGGCGAGCGGCGGAGGCAGAGAGGAGAGCGGACGGACGGAGTCACACACACGCACTTTGCTGGGCAGGGGCTGGGCAGTCGCACACACACACACACACACACACCTTGCTGGGCTGGGGCTGGGCTGGGCACGGACACACACACACACACACACTTTCTTGCGTCGGCGGCTGGGCAGAGGTTGCTGCTCCGACGATCGGGCATCAGTGGGGCTGGAGGTCCCCCAGGTGGGGTCGGAGTAGATGGGGTCGGAGGATCGCGCCGCATCGCCTATGTATCGGCGATGCATCGGCGATGCACCGGCGATGCATCGGCGACGTGGGCGATGAATCGGCGACGTCGGCGTGAAGCAAATCGGGCTCCACATCGAGCCGTATCAGCGATGCATCGGCGATGCGGCGCGATCCTCCGACCCCATCTACTCCGACCCCATCTAGGGGGCTCAGCGGGGCGCGCTGGATGCAGATCGGGCCGCAATGCATGGGGGGAGAGGAGGAGAGCCCGGCGCAGGCGGGAAGAGAGGAAGCCGGGCCCGCTCAGGCAAGTCCCGGCTGCGGCGGGGCGGGCGCCGGAGGGGGGGGAGCCAGCCGCGGCGCCGGGCAGCAGCTGGGGGGGAAAGGCAGCCCGGCGGCGACCGGGCAGCGCCCACACACACCCACACACAAACTCGCGCACCCACCCGCCCAGGAGGAGGAGGGGATGTCGGAGAGGTCACCGTCGGAGCACCCCACGCCAAAGAGACCGCAGCCGCCCCCGAACTACCACCCCAGACCCCCGACGTCGTGATTTGTACCAAAACGTCGACCCCCACAGGTCTCGACCTCTTCCCCCGGACCAGTATTTCATCCTGAGTCGTTTTTGACGGTCCCAAGGCTTACCAGCCTGGAACATATCCCTACCCATATGCTGGGCACCTCCTCATCACGATGCCAATCTTAGGGATTCCCTTATTAATAAGGGAATCCCTAAGATTGGTGCATCCCCAATCTTGGGCATTCCCTTATTAATAAGGGAATCCCTAAGATTGACACGCCGAAAGGCGATGACAATCTTGGGGATGCACCCTCAAAAATTGTTTAAGGGTGCATCCCCAAGATTGTCATCGCCTTTCGGCGTGTCAATCTTAGGGAGAGGGATATCGAGTTCGAGGCTGGTGTAAGGTCCCGAGAGGTCGGGCGAGGGCCCCCGTCGAGAACAGCGAGAACCACCCCCGTCGCGAGCTGCCACAGCGCTAAGGAGCCCGGGACTTTCTGAAAGGGGCCCTGGGACACACAAATCAATATACACACACACACACACATAAATGAGGGATGAAAAAAACGACCCTACCCTGGGTTAGAAGTGCGTGGTCTGTAAACCTCCTGGGAACCCCCAAAGCCTAGAGCCGCCAGGACGCGGCACATCACGCAGGGTTTACCCTGTGAGCCCACAGGAGTTTCAGCGCACAGCGCCTCGTAAACCAGGGTAGGGGCGTTTTTTCTGCCCTTGAATAAAAGGATTCCGCACATGTTCCTCATATGTTCTGGGTGTTTGTCTTCCCCCCCACACTCCCCCTATTTCCCCCTATTTCCTGGGACATCGACGATGAATTTCGTCTGTGTGTTTTTTCCCCTCCTGACTTTCGGCGATCCCGTCGCCACCATGCTGGGAACTTCCCCGGAGACCTCCCGAGGGCCCCCGCGGTCCCCGGAGGCCTCCAGAGGCCTCGGAGGCCTCTGGAGGCCCAAGACGGATCCCTGAAGGGCCAAACACTTCTAGAGGAACATCAATAGGAAGCCGAACTCTATACTCCGCCCGGCCCCGCACTGAAACTCGCACAGACAAGCGGATCCTGGTGTATACGGGGTCCTGGTGTATGAGAGAGCGTGATCCACCGCCGCTTTACTGTGGAACATTGCCCCCCTCTTCCTCCGGAACCCGGGGTTCACCCCCCCCCCCTCCGAAAATCCCCCCCCGTGCTGGACCCCCCCCCCCCCCCCTTCCCTCCCCGGCAACCCCCCCCCCCCTCCCTTCCCCCCCCTTCCCCCTCCCTCGAAAACCGGGGGGGGTCACTACCGGTTCGAACCCCTCCCCCCCCCCTCGCCGCCAGCAAACGACTCCCGGTCCCTACCACCGTCCGCATCACATCCCCCACTGTTGTTCCCAGCACCACTGTCCTCACCACCACTGTCCCCACTGGTTCCACCACCGTCCCTACTGTCCCCACCAGTGCCCCCACCACTGTCGCACTGTCCCCACTGTCCCCACCACTGTTCCCACCACGGTTCCACTCTCCCCACTTTCTCCACGGCCCCAACCACTGCCCGACTATCCCCACTGTCCCCACTGTCCCACTGACTCCTCCGCTGTCCCACTGAGCTGTCCCACTGTTCCCACCACTGTCCCCACTGTCCCCACCACTGTCCCCACTGTACCTCTGTCCCATTGTCCCACCGCCGTCCTCGCCACCGCCTTCACCACTGTCCCCACCACCACTGTACCCTCCACTGTCCCACTGTTTCCACCACATTCCCACTGTCCCCACACCACTGTCCCCACCACCACCGTCCCCACCACTGTCCACTGTCCCCACTGTTCCCACCATTGTCCTCACCTCTGTCCCCACCACTACCGCCCCCACCACTGTCCCACTGTCCCCACCACTGTCCCGCTGTCCCCTCACCACTGTCCCCACCACCACCGTCCCCACCACTGTCCGCACCCCCACTCACCCCCACTCGGTTTTCGAGGGGGAAGGGGGGGGGGTTCGAACCGGTAGTGACACCCCCCCCGGTTTTCGAGTTCGAGGGGGGGGGGGTTCGAACCGGTAGTGGCCCCCCCCTCCTTTTCATGATGAACTGGGGGGGGGGGGGGAGGGGTTCGAACCGGTAGTGACCCCCCCCAGTTTTCCAGAGGGGGGGGGGGGGGGAGGGGTTCGAACCGGTAGTGACCCCCCCCGGTTTTCCGCCAGCAGCGGTAGAACACGCTCTTTCCGGTGTATACATGTTTCGTTGCTTCCCCGGGAAAGCGGGGAAAAAGTATACACCACACCACCCCGACGTCGTCGCCGACCCTCAAAAAAAGTCCGGGGATTGAAGAACAGCCCGCCACTGGCAATGTATATGCTCCAGCTTCCAGATAAGACAGGCAAAACAGAAAACCTCCTCGGAGGTCCGCGCTTATTTCTTGGATCTGCGCTGGGACCCCTCCCTGTCTCGCGGAGCGCGACAGGGGCGGCGCTGGAGGCGCCGGCAGGGGGGGGCGCAGCGCGGATCCAAGAAATCCCCGCGGACCTCAGAGAAATAACGTTCGTGCAGTTTTTTGTTCGTCGAACTTCCAAGAAGCTCGATCCCCCTATCGTCGAGGACCTCGAGGTCTGGGGGGGGAGAGAGAGAGAGAGAGAGGCAAGAGGGCGGGGAGGGCAGGATGGGAGGGGGCTGCGTCGGCTTGGCGTCGGGGGGTGGCTGTCCTCGTCGCGGGCTGTCTGGCGGAGGTCGAAGTTCTTCAGGACGAAGTCGCAGCTCTTGTGGAGCTCCGCGTTGTAGTTGGAGAGCTCCTCCGCAGGCGACGACGCGTACGTATACATAAACATTCGAACGTCCGCGCGGACTTGGGTCGGTGCCAGAGCCCTTCCTCCACACCCTTGGCGGCGCCTTCGGCGCCGCCCCCCCGGCGCGCTCCACGCGCCAGTGAAGGAATTTCAGGGGGGGAGGAAGCAGCGCCGATCCGCGAAACCCGCGCGGACCCTCGACGGTGCATGTTCATGTTGTCTGTCGGTTCTCGACTCCTCCAGCTCCGTGACTATCTCGCTCAAAATCTCCTTCGCCTTGACCAGCTCGATCTCGGTCTTCGCCTTCTCCGCCGACTTGTTCGTGATTTCCCTGGCCTTCTTGCTGATCGAGGCGTTGGTGGACTCCACGAAGGACGCGTAGGCCGCCTGCGACTCCTGCTCGGCATCGGTCGCCTCCTTCTCCATGGCCTTTGCGTCCTCGATGATCTGCGTGATCAGCGCCATGACGCCGCTCGACGCGGCGTGCTTCTTGTACTCCTTGAAGCCGGGCGGGGGCGGTGGGCCCGCGGGCTCCTGCCGGCGAGCCTGCATGAGGGCGGCGGCGGCGGCGGCGGCATCCTGCTTGCCGTAGAAGTCCTCCAGGACGCCCATTGCTGCCCTGAGCAGCTTCTGCGTCTCGCGCTGATCGGCCACGGTCAGCTGGAACGCCTTGTTGGCCGCCTCGCGGTCCTCCCCGGCGCGCTTGAGCTGCACCTGCATCTCCGCGATCTCGGCCTTGAGTGCCTCGATCTCCTCTGACAACTTCTGGATGGTGGCCTCCAGCTGCGCGATTTTCGTCTCTGTGTCGGACTTGTCGCGTTCCTTCTTCTCAGTCTGCAGCTGGTTCTGATTCAGCTCGTCCACGCAGAAGTCCTTGTGCTTGATCTCGTCCTCCTTCTCCTGCAGTAGCGCCGCGATCATGTCGTCGATGGCCTTCTTGACACGCTCGAACGCGTCCATCCGCACGCGCACCGCCAGGGACGACAAGCGTGGGCTGTGCAACCTTCGAGCCACGTCATCCAGCAGCCTCGAAGCCCGGTCGCGGCGTGCGGAGTGGGCGGCGGCTGCGCTCTGCACCAACGCGACACCCGCACCGCTCGCGGCACCCGCCGGGTTGAAAGTCCTCGTGAAGAGGTCGTGCGCATCGTCCCCGCTCAGGACCGCCAGCGCCTTGGACACCGCCTCCATCTCCAGCGAGCGCGTCTTCTGCCTCTCCTCTGAGGGGCAACGACAGGGGGGGACATCGACCTGCAATCGGCGATACATCGTCGATAGATCGGCGATAGGCCCCCGATAGTGAATCCGCACCTTCTTGGGCGGGTTGGGACTATCGGGCCCCTATCGGCGATCAATGGGCGATGGGGGATCGATGCGCCCCCCCCCCTATGCCTATTCCCCCCTATCGTTGCCCCTGATCCTCCCACTCCCTGTCGGTCATGGAGCACTTCTCCTTCAGCATCATCAGGAACTGTTCGTCCGCAGAGAGCGCCGCTTTGGTGTCGTCCAGGTCCTCCTTGTTGTGGGCCAAGCGCTCGTCGCACTCGGAAAGCTCCGCCGTCTTTGTCGCTATCTGCTCCTCACCGGCTGCGATCTCAGCCTCCTTCGCGGCCTTCAGCTCCTCGTATGCCTTCTGAGCTGCAGTTTCTTTCTCCTGGGCGTCCTTGAGGTCCTTCTCGAACTCCTCTTTCATCTGGCGCAGCACCCCAAAGATCTGGCCAGACTGAGGGGCATAGGACTGCTTGAAGGTTGGCGTGGCATCAAAATAATCCTGAGGGGCCTGGATGAAACTGCCGGCAGCCCGGCGCTGAGATGGCGTGAGGACACCCTTCAGCTTGTCGGCGTGCAACACCAGGAGCTTCTGCAGGGTCATGGCGACCTCATTCATTCGCGCAGCGGGAATCTGGATCATCGCAGTGTCCCCCGCACTGTGGTGCTTCGAGAGCACCTCGACAGCAGAAGACAACGCCGAGATGGCCTCCAGCAGCCCCTTCTCCTCAGAGTTGAAATCAGCAATCTCCCTCTCTCGAATTGCTGTGGCCTCGTCCAAAGACTTTTTGGCCGCAGCCACTTCCTTATTGTGCTGTGCAATCTCCGCGGTCAACTTGGCGCTCAGAGCCGTGTCCTCTTCGATCTTCACCTCCAGCTGCCTGATGCGGGTCTCTGCTTCGGAGATGGCCTTAGTTTTCTCCTTATCGTTGGTCTCGCACCAACATGCAACCTTGTCGTAGACCTCTTCGTCCGTCTCGGCCTCTTTCTCGAGTTGGTTGAGCATGTCCTTTAGCAGCGTTATGACTTTCGAAACTGGACGGTTCTTGGCCGACGTCACGTCGAAAGACAACGACGAGGACGCGGCGAGGACCAAGGCAGCTGCGGCGAACACATATCGAAGCATGGTCCGGACTGGCACCGCAGTGAGCTGAATTGGAGGTTGACAGGGTGGTTATTATAGCAGATGGCGCTTCACCCTGGGCAAATCCGAAATGCAATGAGCAGGCACGATCACACACACACACACACGACTTCCAGACATAAACAAAACGAGTTGCAGGTGCCATGCATGGATTCAAATTCAAAATGTTGGCCGCCCGGGCCCATCAACACATCAAAATAGTGAGTATGACAAAGTACAAATTACCAGTTTGATGAAACTAATGACGCCTAATGCGGCACTGGATTGTGTCGCGTAAGCTGCAGATGTGCTGGTCAATGCACAGCCCACACAGCGGTCTTTGCTCTACACGCGCTTATCGGCATGCAGGGAACGCAGACATTATGAGCAAATTGGCATGGCGAACGTATCAACCGATGCAAAGGTACGCGTTTGGGGAGCCTCGTCCACATGACCCGTGCGATTGCCCATGCTGTTTCTGTCCGGTGGGTGTAATGCGAGCCCAGAACCCGATCCCGATTGCGAGAGCGCACTTGCTGAGCCACCACGAGAAGCACCTCACGTAGGGGAGTTGAACTTGGAAACGCAAGTGAATGAGATCAATGATAATGTTCCAACGAGAGAAGGTCGCGGGTGCGGCGCTTCCCAGGGTAATTGATGCTCACCGCAGCGCTTACAATGAGGAAGACCTAACTCGTACTTCCACACGCACACAGAATGAGCGCTCGCACTGAAACATATTTCTACTTCATCGGTAAGAATACGCTTCCGCTAGCTACTTTCGTTAGCCCTATCCCAGACTGGCCCACGTTGTAGCGGGAAACGCGCTCGGACGTTGCAATCAATGCACGCGTTGCTGAGCTTTGGGTTGCTTGCCCCTGCTTTGGAACAGGTCCTCCGAGATGCCAGGACGCAACCCGGTATCTAGAGTAGCACAGGTGTGCCGCAGCTTTTTCCATGGTTTCAGCCCATGCTCAATCAAAAGACCCAGTCGCATGCAAACAGCGCACAGTGTCAGCGCAGCGTGTCCACGGCGCAGATTGACATGGACGGCCCAGATTCGAAGTGTGCCGAAGTCCCACACTCACACTCACACTCACACGGTTCGCTTGCCAACACGGCATGGCTTACCCATTGCACAGAAAGCTGTCAGCTGCTGGATGGTTGGGACTGCGGAGGGACCTCTTGAGTAAGCTCGAGCTGCCTGATTGGCGTAAGCAAAGTACTTACGTGCGGTTAACCTCATGCACAGAACTGACCAGCTCCTCCCATCGCACCAGGCCAGGCCGACGACTCCTGCATACACGTCGCTCATGGAACCAGACCAGAACTGATATACCAAACGAGCCTACTTGTCGTGATGGGCAAACTGACGGTGAGCACCTTAGGAGAAGGATGGGGGTAGGAGGTGGAAGGGCGGGAGGACGAGAAGGAGGAAGAGGATCAGAGGACGCAAGAGGAGGAGGAGAGGAAGGTGCCAGTCATGCAAACCGGACCACGCAGACCAGGCCTGCCCAGAGAGCAGGAAAAGGAGCGAAGAAGCACACAATCAGACCCCGCATGAACATCACACGACGCAGTGGGGAAACCCCCTCCCACAGGGCCTGGAGTACGAACGAGTGGTCCAGCAAGCGATCGGCCTCGTCCAAGACCAGCACCTGCAGGCATGGCAGAGCGAATCAAGACTGATCGAGCAACTTATGTGAGCAACGAGGTACATTCGAAGAATTAACGCCAGGTGATTCACCTAGACGCCATGCGCATTCCTGGTACCTCCGCGAGCTGCAGACCGCATTGGCAGCTAATTTGCACAAGCGCAGCGCGTGCGAGATCATGTGGTGCCGCGCACGCCCCAGGCATGCTGATTAGACGCAGCAGTGCTCGTGTCGTGAACAAGCACAGCGTGGAGCGGACGATTGTCTTGAGTCGTTGACTTCACTATCATAGTTGCGTCCTCGACCGAAGAGCATAGTGGAGCGTGCCCGATATCCGGGCGACAAGTGTGAGTTCGCCAGTGGCCAGGGACGCTCAATCCATAACACGGTCAACAAACAAATGCTGTTCGATGTCCCCCTGCCCCTTCAGCAGGCTGTCGTCATCCCGTTCTGCCAGCAGTGTCACGCCGGCATCTCTGCTCACCGCGTAGGAGTGCGCTGTTTGCCCACTGGCACAAATCTGCAAAAAACAAAAAAAACTCGTCCAACACATTGTCCGATACCTGGCGGAGCCTGTCCGCAGATGCCAGTGCTGTCAAGCTGTTGGGACGGTGGACTCGGTGCTGCGAGCGGTTCGAGTGCACACATTCACAAGCACTTCATATAACTTCGCGAATGGGCCACCGAGCTGCTGCTGGAAAGGAATGTCGGCCCCGCGCCCGTCTGCCAACGAAATCATCAGTGCTCGACCCTGCAAGAATGGATGCCAGCAACGAGGGCTGACCGCTCGAGGACACGTGATGACGCTCGGCTTGCCCATCTCTCCAGCTCTCTATCCCTCCCTCTCTCTCTCTCTCTCGCTCGTCGCTCGCTCGCTCACTCTCTCTCTCTCTCTTTTTCTTTCTGTCTCTGTCCCTCTACATGTCCATTTTCCATTCTTCCCTTCCCCTCTCTGGACCATCGTACTACCCGACCCAATTCCACAATTCCAACCACCCCTCTGCAAAATCTGCAGAATGCGTTATTTTGGAATGCCTTCCCCCAGCGTTCGTAATGGCACGGTTCCCTGACATCTTCCATCGGATAAGTGCACTTCCTCACCCTGGTCATCCTCTTCCTCTTCCATCTCGTCCTCCTCCTTCCCCCTCCTCCACCTACTCCTCCTCGTCTTCCTCTTCCTCCTTCCCCATCCTCCCCCTCCTCCCCCTCCCCCTCCTCCTCCTCCTCCTCCTCCTCCTCCTCCTCCTCCTCCTCCTCCTCCTTCTCCATCCTTCGTCCTCAAAAAAACCTCCTCCCTGCCGCACCACCAGACGTGTCCGTAGGCCAGGCAGGGCGTGTCACTCTGGACGTCCCGACGACTCACCATGCCATAGCTGCACAGCTCCACCAGCTACGCAGATTGTGGAGACCGCATGGCTTTCAAGATGTGCCCTTCGCCCTCCACCAGGAGGAGGAGGAGGAGGAGGAGAAGGAGGAGGAGGAGGAGGAAGAAAAAGAGGGGGACGAGCAGCAGCTGCACCTGTGCAATGACAGTCAGTTGCCTGCTTCCACAAACATACAGATAGTTGTAGGTAAGCCTTATATAGATATACAAAACAAAGCATCCCAGTGCGACCCTACCTATGAGTTGGAGCCCCTAGTAGTGACAGTAAAGCTAAGCTAAAGCTAAGCTGAAGCTAAGATGAAGCTAAGCTGAAGCTAAGCTGAAGCTAAGCTAAAGCTAAGCTTTCGCTAAGCTAGACCTAAGCTAAAGCTAAGCTGAAGCTAAGCTGAAGCCAAGCTAAAGCTAAGCTAAAGCTAAGCTAAAGCTAAGCTGAAGCTAAGCGAAAGCTAAACCAAAGCTAAGCTAAAGCTAAGCTGAAGCTAAGCTGAAGCCAAGCTAAAGCTAAGCTAAAGCCAAGCTAACGCCAAGCTAAAGCTAAGCTAACTCTAAGCTAAAGCTAAGCTAAAGCTAAGTTAAAGCTAAGCTAAAGCTAAGCTAAAGCTAAGCTAAAGCTAAAACAAAAGCTAAAGCTAAAGCTAAAGCTCCCAAGGGACTGGGGGAACCGCGGGGCGGACCCTGGGGGAACAGCCAGGGGCGCATTACACTGCCGGCCCCTTTAAGCCAAGCGAGTACGAACCCTTCTAGGCAGAGCCTAGGTAGGGAAAAAAACATCAGCTACATCCGTGTGCGGCGGGACCCGTTACGAAACGGGGACCGTCGCTGGGTCATTCCCTGGACGCTGCAGACCTACCCTGCCGCACGGCCTACGGCTCGAGGGGACGGACGGCTGTTTTTTTCAGAACGGCGCTCCCGCCTCGTCGGACGTCGTCGTCGGGCGTCGTCGGCGTCGTCGTCGTCGTCGTTGCCGTGACCGTGATCGTGGTCGTCGTCGTCGTCGTCGTCGTCGTCGTCGTTGCCGTGACCGTGATCGTGGTCGTCGTCGTCGTCGTCGTCGTGGTCGTCGTCGTCGTGGCCGTGATCGTGGCCGTGATCGTCGTCGTGGCCGTGATCGTCGTCGTCGTCGTTGTGGTCGTCGTCGACGTCGACGTCGTCGTCGTGGAACTGCGGGCCCGCTGGCCGCTCGCTGTCTCTCCAGCGGGGGGGCGCCTCGCGCAGCGAGCGACAGGACTGCACGTGTGTGCTGACGACTGCCGGACGCTGCCTTGCAGCATCGCTGCTCCTCCTCCTACTCCTCCTCCTCCTCCTGTCGAAAACTGGGCGAGGGCTGCCAAAACCGTGGCTGCTAAAACGGCCCTCCCGGAAGGAAAGAACAACTTCCCAGAATGAGGTGCGGCACGCGAAACAGTCAACGAGCTTCTTCCCAGAAGGACGAAGACAACTTCCCGGAGGTCGATTTAAGCAGCCACGGATTTAGCAGCCCTTGCCCGGCTTCCGATCATGGGTGGCCTCGGCACCGGATGGTGTCTTGCGGCATCGCTGGGACGTCCTGGGTTCGCCCTTTGATAGAAGAAGAGAACACGCCAAAAGTTAATACGTATAGTGTTTTTCTTCTTTTCGGATGAGACAAGCGCGTCCCACGACTCGCAACTGAACTACTCGTAGATCGCAAAGGGCCTGGATCCGCCGCGGGGGATGCACGATTCATCCCATATAGGAAGACATGTCATTTTGGTCGGACGTTTGCGAGTAGGTACTTTGCGAGTAGCTTCGCGCAGTGAGCAAGGCTGCGAGTGTGGGCGAATGCAGAGGGGCCTTGGCACTGGATGGTGTCTTGCTGCATCGCTGGGACGCCCTGGCATTACTCAAATCCCACCAGCCCTATGGGCCTGGGTGGTTTAACGGGCGCTGTCTTCTCTCTCTCTCTCTCTCTCTCTATCCCCCTCTCTCTCTCTCTCTTTTTTTCTCTCTCTCTCTCTCTCTCTGTCTCTCTCTCTCTCTCTCTCTCTCTCTCTCTCTCTTTTTTCTCTCTCTCTCTCTCTCTCTCTCTCTCTCTCCTTGTTTTTTTTTCTCTCTCTCTCTCTCTCTCTCTCTTTGCAAGAACCCCTCCTTCCCCTGCTCGGGGGAAGGTTTCATCACTGCTCCTTATTATTATACACCCCCTCCCCAGACCGGCGGGCGGCCAACCCGGAACCATGCCGACTCCATGCGGGCCCGCCCCCCACCACCCCAGTCAAAAAAGACAATACAAATTGCACTCTGC
>CAUYUJ010002185.1:90000-92348 GCA_963575745.1 Prorocentrum cordatum
GCAATATAATGGAGGTGGAGTGCACAGCCCCAGAGTATTCTAATTGCTCCTGGCATTGGGACACGGCGATCATGAACGCCACGTTTCAGCAGGAGCCGACCGAAGTGATCGAGACCAGGATTATCTCCCCGAAGGAATCGTCGATTCTTCAGGAGCAGCCGACGTGGCCTGAGGGCGAATCCTGGTGCCACCTGCACCTGCGCTCGGAGCGCAAGCCGTGCGGCACCTGTGACCCGCGTGGCGGACCTGTATGTATGACTTGAGAGAGAGGCACTATGACTTTCGACGTATGGTGAGTGTACATAGCGAGTGGAGGAGGAGAGAAGGGTTGGAGGAGGGAGAGAGGAGGACGGAGGAGGGAGGAGGAGGGGGGAGAGATGAAGAGAGAAGGGATGCTCCTGAACACCCCATTGATCTGCGGCCAGAACAAGCAGCCTCTAGAGACCCGACTGGAAACGGCCCTCACCCAGCAGCCCCGCCTCCACGGTGCTGAGCGCGCTGACGAAATTGGGCGTGGCCTGCAGGTGCTGCACCAGTCGCCCAGGGGTACAGACGAGCAGGTGCGGGGAGTCTGCCCGTAGACGCTCCACATCCTGGCTGGGGCGGTGTTCGTGCAAGCCGCGATGTAGATAGATGAAGAGAAAGCTACAAGAGGCTCCCAAGAGGCTTCAAAATTCCTCCCCAGAGGCCCCCGAGAGACTTCCGAAGAGGCCCCAAGAAGCATCCCCGAGGACTCTGGCCCGCGTCAGCGTCGTCGTCGTTGCCGCAGCCGCCGTTGTCGTCGTCGTCGTCGTCGTCTCCCTTCAGGGTCGGCGGCATCGGCCGAAAGGCCTTCGCAATAGATGAAGAGAAAACTGCATGAGCAAAGACTTTCCAGGGTCCGCTCGGACTCCTTGGATCGAAGACAGACCCGCCTCCCCCCGGGGCGCGGAGCGCGCCAGGGGCGGTGCCGGAGGGGCCGCCAGGGAGAGGGGCCCAGCGCCGATCCGAGAAATCCAGGCACATCCCAGAGTGTGTGTGCAGCTGTTTCTTCTTCCAAGGGCGATATTCGTGCAAACTCCGACGTGAGAACAGAGTTTGGGAGCCTGATGCTTGGCAATGTTGCTTCCCCCGTCCGCGCAGGGGCTCTCCTCGCCATGACTAGACTCCCGTCGACGCGCCACGGCACGACCCCGCAGCTCGCTCCGATGCGGTCAGGGTGGTCCCGCTCGCACCTGCGGGGATGGAGTACACGTGAGTGCACTCTCGCCTGAGCGTCGCGCTCAACTTCTTCATTGGACCTCTCCTGTGGGACATCTTAGCAACTATGCTGAGCCAGCTGTCAATCCATTCTGAGTCCCCCCTCCCGCTCCCCTCCCTCCGCCAGAAGGGACTCACGCCGTTCCTCCCCATCCCCCACCCTCAGGGACTCACGCCGTTCCTCCCCATCCCCCACCCTCGCCCTCCTGCAGCCCTGCACCTCCTGCTACTCCTCCTCCCCTCACCTACCCCTCCTCCTCCTCCTCCTCCTCCTCCTCCTCCTCTCCTCCTCCTCGCTCCTCCTCCTCCTCCTCCTCCTCCTCCTTCCTCTCTCTCCTCCTCCTCCTCTCCTTCCCCCTCTCCTCCTCCTCCTCCTCCTCCTCCTCCCTCCTCCTCATCCTCCTCCTCCTCCTCCTCCTCCTCCTCCTCCTCCTCCCCATCATCATTATTATCAGCACCATCATCACAACCAGCACCATCACCACCATCAGCATCATTATCATTATCATCAGCATCAGCCTCATCATCATCATCAGCAGCAGCATCATCAGTACCATCATCATCAGCAGCAGCAACAACATCGTCAACATCAAAAGCAGCATCACCATCATCATCAACAGCAACAGCATCATCATCAGCATCACCATCGTCATCGTCCTCACCAGCATCATCAGCATTGGCATCATCACCATCATCGCTATCAACAGCATCATCATCAGCAGCAGCAATCACCACCACCACCATGATCAGCATCAGCATGATCAGCATCATCATCATCTTCATCAGCAGCATCACCAGCATCATCATTAACACCATGATCAGCATCATCACCGGCAGCATCAGCATCATCAGCAACATTATCAGCAGCAGCAACACCATCATCCTCATCATCAACAGCATCAGCATCGTCCGCATCATCAGCAGCATCATCGTCATAAGCATAATGATAATCATCTGCAGCATCATCCTAATCAGCATCGTCACCATCATCAGCATGATCAGCCTCTGCATATTCATCTTCATATTCAGCAGCAGCATCATCATCATCCATCATCCTCATCCTCAGAATAATGATCATCATCATCAGCATCATCATCATCATCATCATC
>CAUYUJ010002186.1:0-82500 GCA_963575745.1 Prorocentrum cordatum
TGGGGGCCTCTTGGGGGCCTCTTGGGGGCCTCTTGGGGGCCTCTTGGGGGCCTCTTGGAGGCCTCTTGGGAGGCTCCTGGGGGCCTCTTGGGGCCATCTGGGGGCCTCTTGCGACCTCCTCAGAAGCGCAAAGGAGCGCTGCCCCCTGAGAAGGACAAAATGAGCCAAAAACCTTCGTAAAATCAATGATTTTGCCATGAAGGAAGATGAGCGCGGCCCCCTCAGGACGCCAAAATGGGGCCAAAACCGTAGTAAAATCAACGATTTTGGCTTCACAGAAGAGCAGAGGGGCCAAACTGTATCCCCCCGACGGGGCCAGAATCCTCGTGAGGGTCGTCGTTTTTTGGCCCTCCCAGGAGACAAAAAAGACCCCCCTGACTACGCCCCGGACTCCCTGTCCAGGTCCAGGGGGAGGGGGTAGGGGGAGGGATAAACCCCTCCCCGAAGGGGAAGATGGGGGGTTGAGAACAGAGAGAGCTCGCTAAACCACTCACGCCCAAAGGGCTGGTGGGACTCAACACAGGAGGGTGCGGAAACTTTTTCGAAACATACCCAACCCCGCTTCAGCACGTGAGCCCATCATTACAATTCATCCAAAAAACACGTTGACAGAAATGCAACACTCGTGAAAGCGAGACAGTGTCGGCCCGCGCACGTCGCACATCTGCGCAACATAGAGCGAGGGACACAAGTAAAAGAGGAGGAGGAGGAAGAAGAGGAGGAGGAGGAGGAAGAGAAGGGAAGGAAGAAGAGGAGGAGGAGGAGGAAGAAGAGAAGGAGCAGGAGGAGGAAGAGGGGGGAGGGCAAGGAGCACTGCGTGGGAAGATGGAAGCACGCTGTTGAGAGTAAAAGCCACGCGCTACATCTGCTCAATTCGCCCGCACTGCCGCTGCAGGTGACAGGTGCATGGGGAGGGGGAATGGGCCGCTGAGGAAAGCGCCATGCGCTACGTGACGCTCTGGAGCCACCCAGGGAGCAGCAGGGTCCCGTCTGGGTGCGCGTGGTCCCCGACCCCGCTGGCCTTCCAAGGGGCCCACGAAAGCGGTGACAGTTGCGCAATTCGCGGCCACCCGAGGAGCAACGAGGTCTTGTCCGGGTGCGCGTGGCCCCTGGTCCCCTGATGCCACTTGACCCCCCCAGGAGCCCACGAGAGTGGTGACAGCTGCGCAGGTCGCAGCCACCCGGGGAGCAGCGAGGTCCCGCCTGCGTGGGCGTGGGCCCCCGGCCCTGCTGGGCCTCCCGGGAGACCGCGAGCTTGGCGACGGCTGCGCAGGTCGCAAGCACCCAGTGCGGTCCCGTCTGGGCGCGTGCGGCCCCCGAACGAGCAGCGCAGGAGGAGAGGAGGGGGAGGAGGAGGATTGGATGCCACGGCAGTGTGCCCAGAACGAGAAGCCGGCACAGGAAGGTTGGGGGAAACAGGGGCTTACTTAGCGCACCCGAAGCCCTGGCAGCAGAAACTGTGGGAATGCCCCACAGGAAAGCATGGCATACAACGATGTATACACACATGTATACATGCATGCATGTATGCATGCATGTAAGTATGTGTATGCACATATATATATATACATATATATATATATGTATGTGTATAGATGTATGCAGGGATGTATGTATACATGTATGTGTGCATGTCTGATTGTATGTATGTATGTCTGTATGTATGTATGTATGCATGTATGTATGTATGCATGCACCAAGTATGTATGCACGCATGTATGCATTATGTATGTGTGCATGCACAAGTGTTCAAAGAGAGTGAGGGGTCGCCCTTTGGACGTTCGGGTTGTCGATGTGATCTTCGGTTGTCGTTTGTTTTTTCGGGGGGATACAACCGGTGCTCCCAAAGGTTCTAACACCAGCGATTTGTAATACTTCATGTGTTTGGTGTTTCTTAAGGCGTTCCCGGAATATGCCACCCGTCTAGATTCCGCCGCACAGAAGGACGTCGGCGTTGTCGTTGCGGTCTTTGTTTTGGGGTTGTCCTGAAGGCGTTCCTGAAGTTATTGCCTAAGGTTATTTGATGGGTTTGGTTCGGTTGGGGGCGTTCCCGAAGTCCTGGCACTCCGCGAGGAGGAAGACGAGGGCTGAGGAGGGGGAGGAGGAGAAGACGAAAGAAGAGGAGGAGGAGGAGGAGGAGGAGACAAACGAAAATGAGGAGATGGACGACACGAAGGACTACGACGAAGACAGCGATGGAGGCAGGAGTTCTAAAAAAAGAGCGCTGAAATCCACCAGGCCTACCCTGCGCCTGCAGCCGAGAAAGGACAAGGCGGGGGGCGGAGTTGCACGACGGCGAAGGCGACGGCGACGATGACCCCGTGGCTGAGGTCGTCGCTCCTGCGGGTCCTGGGCCAGCTGTGGCCCTTGTTCCGAACTCCTGGGGTCTCGCACCACCGGGCCAAGTTCAGCAGGCGCGTAGCGGTTGCTCAACCTCCTCCCTTCTCCTCCCCGTGCCACCTTGCCCGCAGACCCGTGCGTGGGGGGAGGACGTTGCAGGTAGGGCCAGAGCGCCGAGCAGCGGCCGCATCGAAGAGACCACGGCTAGGCAGACTTAGATGCTTAACTGCTGCGATGCTCTAGTCGAGGTACGGTAGTGTAGAACCGAACTGGCCCGAGAGTTCGATCGATCGAGCTTCTTCCACCTCCTCCTCCTCCTCGTCCTCCTCCTCATCCCTCCTCCTGCCCCCGCCCTCCCCCCCGTCCCTCCCTCCATCTCTCCCGTCATCCTCTCGATTTCTGTTTTTTTTTCTCTCTCTCTCTCTCTCTCTCTCTCTCTCTCTCTCTCTCTCCTTCTCTCTTTCTGTCTTTCTCTCTCGCTCTCCCTCTGACTCCCCCGTCATCCTCCACTGGCCTCCCTTTTCCTTCCGCCCCCTCCCCTCAACATCATCATCATCATCATCATCATCATCATCATCATCATCATCATCATCATCATGATCATGATCATGATCATCATCATAAACAACAACAACAACAACAACAACATCATCATCATCATCATCATCATCATCGTCAGCAGCAGCAACATCATCGCCGCCATCATCATCATCCTCATCATCATCATCATCAGCAACACCGCCATCATCATCATCATCATCAGCAGCAGCAGCATCATCATTATCATTATAATTATCATTAGTATTATCATCATCACCACCACCACCACCACCATCATCATCACCATCATCATCATCATCATCATCATCATCATCATCATCATCATCATCATCATCATTATCACCGCTATCAGCATCATCATCATCAACATCATCATCATCATCATCACGGCCTGGCCCGCCATTACGATAACTGCGTCTCCCTCATTCCCCCCCTCTCCAGCCGCAGCTGCATCCCCCTCGGATATTCGCCACCAGCATTGTGGCATCATCATCCCTCCCTCGCCGCATACGTAGGGCGGGCTGGGGCGGTGGTGGAAGGTGCCTGTCACCTCCCTCGCCCCTTCATCCTTCAGCCGCTACCGATATCCTCCTTGCCCCTCTCCGAGCGCGCAGCCGGGAGAGACAGGAAATACATTGTTGTCACGTGCCCCAGGGGCGGCTTACACGGGGAAGGAGGAGGACAGCTTGGTTCTAGTTTGGCTTAGAAGTTCAGAAGGTCCTACGGGGGAGGGGGGGGGGGGGGGGGGCAGATGACTAGGAGTAGGGGGAGAGGGAGGGAAGGAGGACGGAGGAGGAGGAGGAGGGTAAAGGGGGAAGAAATCACACACACACACACACAACAAAGTGTCAGATGACTTGAACGCGGCCGCGTCCCGACGCCTCGCAGCGGCCGCGACGCCGCGGGGCGGTGAGGTCGCAGCGCGCTTCGACCGCGGCCTGGCCTCAGCTCCCTCCGCGGAGGATCTCCACGTGAGGTCGCGGACCCAAAAGAAGGCTGCGAGGCCGTAGCGTTCGGAACGCTTCCAAGTTGCATCGGGATCGGCTGTGAAATTGCTTTGCTGGCGAAGTGGGATTGCAAGAATCTTCATGTGGGCCGGTGTTGAGCTGATGTTGTTTTGAAGTTGTCCCGGTATGAAGATATTTACATTGCAGACGCGCCCGATGAAGCGTCACTGAAACTTCAAAGTGGTGCGTATGTATTCGGACCTGCACCGGGCTAAAATTAGACTTGAAACTATCATGCGGATTTGATACGCGCCGTCATTAACAATGAAACACGGATCGACTCGGGCATACGATAAATCACACGAGATCGATGCGTGTAATACAATCTGGTCAGCAAGCGGAGCACCAGGAGGGTGAACAAGTGGGGAGCAGTCTCGAGTCCAACCACATTATTTTGAGCTTAGAATGCCGGTGTCCTTTATGCTGTGGCGTCGTTGTTAAATATTATCGAGGTTGCACTCCCTTCGCTAATTGTTGGATCTGGCGTGTTGGGACTCTGCCTCAATCCTCACGTTTTGGCTCAAGCATTTCTGGTTCGAGATGCCTTCCGACCTTGAGACTCCCAGCCGCGAAACTACCCATACTGCCGTGGCCTCAACTCCAGACTGGACTTACTGCATGCGCACTCAGCAGGATTTGCTGCTTTCTTCTGCTAAGATCGGCAGGTATCAAACGATTGAGACAACGCAGGATGATTTGGAAGCCTTCGCAGCTTGCCGGGTGGTGTGTGTACGACTCGTTTCGAATCTGCCATCTCAAGGGCGTTTCGTTGAAGAGCATGGCCGTTGTCCTTGGACAAGTGCGACAGGCCCTGGGTGGTCACGCTGAGCATCGTCGTTGCGAAGTTCCGCACACGCGCGTGGTGCGGATGATGCCAGTGTAGGACCCAATGTTCGTGTTCTCGTTGATGGCTACCACACCGTCGTTGCCCACGCGGATTTCGCCAGTGACGCTGGTGTTGTTGTCGACGCACACTGTAGTTTTCTCTGATTTGCAAGCTGTGGTTTGCATTAGCGGGTCTTCCACCTTACAACAGAGTTCATTGGCCCGTGCAGCTGGTTGCCCTAGTATGCCACGATATGTTTGAATGGAATGTGGGTGCGTGATACCATCCCCCGCAATGTTAGAAGTATGGTATTAAGCTGTTCGCACATGATCATTGCATGAACATTGTGATTTCCTATCTACTTCGGGCTATTGCTGTTAGGAAGCTAGCCTAATAGAGGAGATGGCCAAGCAAGCTTCCAGCCATGAAGGTCGATGGCCAAGCAAGCTTCCAGCCATGTTGCCGTCTTCAGGTGTGTCAGTTTGCGTGCACCTTTGGTATTGTTGGCAAGTTCTGTTGTTCCAATTGCTCTTCCGCTTCCTCCTCTCACCGCTCACCAAACTACCCCAGCCCAACCCGAAAGTCCCAGACCCTCGCAATTTCGAGGAATTGGGGGTGCGCACGGGTTGCATTGAGCTTTCTTCACGTTCCAGACCGCCCCCCACGTTGGAAATTGGCAGGCCCAACGGCGATTTCGGGTTGGGTTGAGGTGGCTTGGTGGGCAGTCCTCCTTTGCCTTCCCTTGGAGTGCGTTCTGACCAAACTTTCGAGGCAAATCCAGCGTTTACGACGATGGCCCCCAGAAGGGGAAAACGAGAAGGGTAGCGGTATCGGTACATGTTTTTTTTTTTTTCTCTCTCTCTCTCTCTCTCTCTCTCTCTCTCTCTCTCTTCTGCTTGCCCCCATGATTTCTCATTCGTTGGCCTCCATCGGTGTCGTTGCGGCAGCGGGTCGGTCTGGTGAGCATTTTGGCACCATTTGTGCCACCCGTCGTCCCCAGCCTTCGCCAGGGGAGGGGCATCACCACCATCACCATCACCATCAGCATCAAGATTATCATCACCAACACAACCAAGAACAACAACAACAACAACAACAACAACAACAACAGCAACAGCAACAGCAACGACAACAACAACAGCACCATCATCATCGTCAGCATCATCATAGTCGTAATCATCATCATCATCATCATCATCATCATCATCATCATCATCATCATCATCATCATCATCATCAGCATCAGCATCAGCATCAGCATCAGCATCACCATCACCATCAGCATCACCATCATCACCATCATCACCATCATGATCATCATCATCACCACCAGAAACCACCATCACCATCACCATCACCCCACACGCCAGCCTCTCTGCTCTGCCGCAGCCGCCTCGGCTGCAGCGCGGCCCCGCCGCCCTGGCAGCCCGGCCACCGCGGGCGGCCCCGCGGGCGGCCATGTTCAGCGCCGAGGCCGGCTGGACGGTGGCCGAGGCCCAGACGCGCCCTCGCCCCGGCGGGCTCCGGCACAGCGCCTCCGAGCGGGACTTCCGGGCTCTCGGAGCGGTCGAAGCGGGCACGCACAGGGCGGGGGTCACCGAGCGTGCTCCACTGCTCGCAGGGTGCCTGCTCGCAAGCGTCCGAAAGAGCCCACGTTCGCCTCGATGTGACAGATCCTAAATCCCCCACGGCGGATCCAGGCCATTTGCGATTTGTGACTTTGCGAGAAGTGGAACGCGCTTGCCTATGGAATGAAGGCCGACAGTAATTCTGGGCCTCCTAGATGGGGTCGGAGCAGATGGGGTCGAAGGGTCGCGCCACATCGCCGATGCGTCGCTGAGGCATCGCCGGCGTCGACGACGCATCGCCGGTGCATCGCCGATGCATCGCCGATGCATCGCCGATGCATCGGCGGTGCGGCGCGATCCTCCGACCCCATCTACTCCGACCCCATACAGGAGGCCTCTGGTAATGGGAGGGCGAGTTGAGACAATCCTGAGGTCTTGGCGTCGCGACTTTTTCGAGACTGGCGTTTTCGCAGAAGTTCGAGCCCCAGGACCTTCACAGATCGATCCGGCTCGAACGACGTTGCGATTTGTCGCGTCGTCGGGTCTCAAGGGAGGGTAGTTGGATTTCGGAGCGCCCCCTTGTCGCAACAGCAGGATGCAGCTCGGAAAATTGTTGCGCTTGGACCCCGGCAGTGGTCTGGGGACCGAGTTTGAGTTGCCGTTGTCTCCACTCGTCTTCCTCCGAGACAGAAGTTCCTACCCATCTTGAGCAGGATTCGCTGTCGGCGTCGCCGCGGGCGCTGTCCGTCTGAGCAAAGAACAGGCGCTTCGTCAGCAGCGGCCGCTATCGGTTTTGGACGACGATCCCAGACCTCCAACATCATGATTTGTTCGCAACGTCGACCCGCGAGGTCTCGACCCATTCCCCGGGACCGGTGTTTCATCCTGGGTCGTTTTTTGGCGGTCGCGAGGCCCAGTAAGGGCCCCCCCCAGAGGCCGACAATAGCAGGAACATTCTTGTCGTGATTGTTGCATACCTCAGCGGGTCCAGGCTCGCTGTTGGGCATCGCACCCGCTCTTGCCCTCACCCGCTTCGGGCGTGCCAAGGTCCGGGTGGGCGCCCGGGGCCAGCTCCGCTCTGCGTCCCCGGCGTCCGGGGTGCTCGGGGCCTCGCCAGCTGGCGGGGCGGGCTACCCCAAGGGCAAGCTCGCGAGCAGCAGCAGCTGCTCCTCCACCAGGGCGGCGGCCGCCCACAGGGCGACGAGATCTATAGAGATCTCCACTGCTCCTGACCAGGCCCATCCTGAACCCAGGAGCTGTGTATAAGCCCTCCTGGCCGAGCCGAGAGGGCGTGGCGTATACACCGCTGCTGGGTTCAGGATGGGCCTGGCCAGGGAGCAGTGGATATGTGCAGATTTCGTCGCCCTAGCCCAGGCGAGCAGCTTCGACTACGACGAGTGGAGGGGGCGCTTCGAGAGGGAGTACCAGCAGCGGCAGCGCTGCAGCAGCCTCGCGGTGCCGAAGCGGCAGCGGTTCGTGGAGGCAACACTGCTGATGGTCCAAGACCGCCTCGACCCCGCAGAGGGCCTGGAGGCTCGAAGAACAAAAAACGGCTCACTGAGCGCGTTCCGTTAGTCGCAAAGTGCCTATTCGCACACGTCCGAACAAAAGCAGGTACTCCTATATGTAATGTTTCGTCAATCCCCCGCGGCGGATCCAGGCCATTTGCGAGCAGTTACTTCGCGAGTAGTGGAACGCGATTGTCTACTGGCACAAGCGTAAACTGTCCGAGTCCCGCGAGGATTTCTGGGATCGGCGTTGGCCACCCCCGGCGGCGCCATTTGGCGCCGTCCCTGGCGCGCTCCGTGCGCCAAGGCGGGGGGCCTAGCGCCGATCCACCCTGAGATCCGACGTTGCGAAACAATTGCTGCATCGCGGGGAAGTCGCGACCGGAGGCCCAGACTCCATCTTCTTGCGGCATTGCTCGAGCCAGGTAGACTTGTGAGGAAAGATCTAGGTGGATTGGAGCCTCTTAAGAACAGTCCCAAGGATGAGGTGGGGGAGGAGGAGGAGGAGGACGAGGAGCAGGAGCAAGACGAGGAGGGCGCCCAGTAGAGGGACGAGGAGAATGATGAAGAGGCAAAGAAGAAGAAGGAGGGGAAGCATTTGCATGAGCAGCAGGGGGAGCATAAGCATGAAGAGCATGCTTATGCTCCTCCCCCTCCTCCTCCTCCGCCTCCTCCTCCTCCCCTCCTCCTCCTCTCCTCCTCCTCCTCTCCTCCTCCGCCTCCTCCACCTCCTCCTCCTCCTCCTCCCTCCTCCTCCTCCTCCTCCTCCGCCTCCTCCTCCTCCTCCTCCTCCTCCTCCTCCTCCTCCTCCTCCCCCACCTCATCCTCGGGACTGCTCCTGAGCATCCCCTCCCCCGCCCTCCTGGACCTCAGGGCGAGGAGCCCGCGCGGGCCTCCGCAGGCTTCTGCCCGTGCCGCTCTTCTCCCCTCCCGGAGGCGGCCGCGGCCGCGGCCGCGGCCGAGGCGGAGGCAGAGGCCGCCGCCCTGCGGTCGCAGGGCGCCCTCTGCGCGGCGCTGGCGCGCCCGCGGCCGCCCCCGGCCCCCGCCTCGCCGGCGGAGGCCCACGACGACGACGCCGACGCTGACGACGACGACGCCGACGCCGACTCCGACGCCGACGCCGACGCCGACGCCGACGCCGACGCCGATGCCGACGCCGAGGACGACGACGACGACGACGACGACGACGACGACGACGACGACGACGACGACGACGAGAACGACGACGACGAGAACGGCAAGAACGACGACAAGAACGACGGCAAGAACGACGTCGACGACGACGACGACGACGACGGCGACGACTGCAACAAGGTCGCCCGGCGCCTCTGCCCCGTCGTCGTCGTCGTCCTCTTCCTTGCCTCCCTACCTCCCAGGCTCCGTCCGTCCCTCCCTCCTCTCCCTCCGCCCTCCCTCCCCCTCCCTCCTCCCTCTCCCTGAATGCAAGTATCGCTAATCCAAACTCCGTTGATTGCAATACCTGTGCTGATGTTTACTACGTGTGGCTAGAGCTCCATCGATATCACTGAACACTTTTTGGTGCATGCAATGGGCTGCTCATGCAGAGCCACGCGCTTGAGCCCGCCTCCCCCTTCCTCCCTCATCCCTCCCTCCCTCCGCCCTCCCTCCCCCCTCCCTCCGCACTCTCTCCTCCCTGCAACCTCCCTCCCCCTCCCTCATCCCTCCCTCCCTCCTCCCTCCCTCCTCGCTCCCTCTGCCCTCCTCCCTCCCCTCCTCGTGGGCCCCCACGAGCAGGGTGCGTCGCCCGGCGCCTCTGCCCCGTCGTCGCATTCCTCCTCCTCCTCCTCCTCCTCCTCCTCCTCCTCCTCCTCCTCCTCCTCCTCCTCCTCCGCCTCCGCCTCCGCCTCCGCCTCCTCCGCCTCCTCCCAGCGCAAGCTCAGATCGAGCCGGCTTGGGCCGGCCCGCGAGCCAGCGCCAGCGGCGGCCCCCTGCCGTCCCGTTCAGCCGCCATGGCGCGCCTCGCGGCCGCGCGGCACGGCGGCGGAGCGCGGGGGGCCAGGCAGCCAGGGCCGAGGCAAGGGCTGCCCAAGCGCTCTTGCAGGCTTTCGGCAGCCTTGGGCATCGCGGCTGCAAGCCCACGCGGCTGCAAGCCCACGCGAGTGGGCGCCGCGCTGGAGGCAGCGTTGCGTGTTGGGTGTATCGAGCGTGCGGCCCACGCTGCCCCTGATCTTCATGCTGAGATTGTGCATGAGCGTGCCGCTGATCAAGCTGGAGTTGGACAGGAATTCTGCTTCAATCCAGTTGCGAATGTCTTCACCCTGGGGCCTATCACTGAAGTATAGCCCTTCCGATGTTGGTGGTCCTCTCGCTGAGGATCGCCATCCTGCAGATGTCGGTGATCGCGGCTCCCCGCATACGGAAGAAGTTCAGGAAGCCGTTGGTGATGACCTCGTTGTTGGAAACGGGCCTCCTGCTGATTCAAGCGCTGTCGAAGGAGGTACCGGTACTCCTGCTGCACCTTCGCAGCCGTCTCCTGCGCATGGCCGTCGCCCGGATGCAGCCCACGCCGCAGCTGTGCGGGCGGACAGGCATGCGGGCTGGAATCTTCGCGGTGGTGGTGGTCGTGAGGGGGCCGCGGGAGTGTTCGTGAAGAGCCTCCTGCATGCAGCGACTGCCGCAGAGCGCGGCAGCTTGGCAGTGAGCAGTGCCGGGCGTGCGCGCGGCGCGCCCGGTTCGCCACGCAGCGCTGTTAGGCCGTTGGGATGGCATCGTCTCTCTCGGAGGTTGGGCTTTCTGGCATGCTGGTTGGTGGGGAGCCTTGCGCCGCTGGGCGGTGCAGCCTCTTCCCTGCAACCTGCGCTGCTGGAAGGCTCGGCCTCGTCCGCTCGAAGTGTCCAATCCTCCGCCTCCTCCTCCTCCGCCTCCTCCTCCTCCTCCTCCTCCTCCTCCTCCTCCTCCTCCTCCTCCTCCTCCTCCTTCGCCTCCTCCTCCTCCTCCTCCTCCTCCGCCTCCTTCCTCGCTCTCCTCATCCCTCCTCGCTCCCTCCCTCCCTCCCTCCCTCCCTCCTACCTCCTACCGCCTACCTCCTACCTCCTACCTCCTGCCTCCTCCCTCCTCCCTCCTCCCTCCTCCTACCTCCTCCTCCCTCCCTTCTCCGCACGGGCCCCCGACCTCTCGACCACTTCCCAGGGCCGGCTTCTCATCCCGAGTCGTTCTTTGACGGCCCCGAGGCCCTGTGAGGGCCTCGAGAGGTTGAGAGCAAAGAAAAATGTCCATCTCGGTTTTGTGGAGACCCTCGACGTCTGGGCAGGAGCCCGTTTATTTGTAGACTCTGGCAAGTTTATTTGCATGGACGGTGGGGGAGGCTGAACCTGAAGCAGGCTTAAAACGGCTTGACGTGCGGAAATCACGCAAGTCGAAAGGCACTTGAACGCTCGTATTCGATTGAAGAGGGGTGACAGGGGGGGAGGGGGAGGGAGGGCGAACGCCATGCAAGTAAACTTGCCTGCGTCTAAAGAAAAACCGGCTCCGGGAGCCCGCGGAATCTGCCAGACACGTGCCTGCGGGCCTCTCTCACGTGCCCCCCCTTCCCTTCACCACCCATCGGGAATGCTTGTCGCGTCTGCCATCTGGCGGCCTGGCTGGGGCGGCGGCCACACCACGGCCCGACGCCCTGGTGGTGCGGCCCCATAGCCACCGACCGCCAAACCACCCCAACCCAACCCAAAGGCCCCGATTTGCCCTCCATTCGCAGTGGGGGGGGGCCGTCGGGGAGCATTGGAGAACAAAAAGCACATCCCCCCAGCCCGAAGTTCGGGTCTTCGGGCTGGGTTCCCAGACCCCCGACGTCATGATTTGTTCATGACGTCGACCCCCAGAGGTTTCGACCTATTACCCGGGACCGGTGTTTCATCCCGAGTCGTTGTTTGACGGTCCCGAGGCCGGGTAAAGGGCCCCCAGAGGCCGACAACTATGAAAAACTTCCCGTCGCGACTTTTGCTCATGACTCGAGAGGGGGTCTGGGTGGGGGGTGGTCTGGCAGACCCTCCCAGACACAGGGGGGGGGGGGTCTGGTCTGGGGGGGGGGGGGGGGGGCGGTCTGGGTGACTCGACACAGGCCTCCCGCCCTCCCTCCCGCGGAGCTTCGCGATCGGCGGGCCCCCCCCCCCCGCCCTCTCGGCGGGCCGCGGTTCGAATATCCACAATATATTCAGAAAATAGTCGGGGGGCTATTTTCTTAGTATTTTTGACCATTTGGGAATATTTGTGGCGTATTTTTTGTTTTTCGTCGAAAATCTTTCTGTAGGGGGACACGCCCGACTTAACTCTGGAGCGGAGAGGCCGGCGGCCCGGCCCCCGCCCGCAGCCGCGCCGAGCAGCGGGCCCGCTGCGAGGAGCTGTCGCGGCGGCCCGCCGCGCTCTGCCCCGCGGTGGCCCCGCCGCGCGGAGCACGTGCCGTCGGGCCGCGGAGCCCAGACCCCCTCGACCTCCTCCTCCTTCTCCTCCTCCTCCTCCTCCTCCTCCTCCTCCTCCTCCTCCTCCTCCTCCTCCTCCTCCTCCTCCTCTCCTCCCTCCTCCTCCTCTGCCCTCCTCCTCTGCCTCCTCTGCCTCCTCCTCCTCCCTCCTCCTCCTCCTCCTCCTCCTCCTCCTCCTCCTCCTCCTCCTCCTCCTCCTCCTCCTCCTCCTCCTCCTCCTCCTCCTCCTGCCTCCTCCTCCTCCTCCTCCTCCTCCTCCTCCTCCTCCTCCTCCTCCTCCTCCTCCTCCTCCTCCTCCTCCTCCTCCTCCCTCCTCCTCCTCCTCCTCCTCCTCCTCCCTCCTCCTCCTCCTCCTCCTCCTCGTCCTCCTCCTCCTCCTCCTCCTCCTCCTCCTCCTCCTCCTCCTCCTCCTCCCTCCTCCTCCTCCTCCTCCTCCTCCTCCTCTCCTCCTCCTCCTCCTCCTCCTCCTCCTCCTCCTCCTCCTCCTCCTCCTCCCTCCTCCTCTCCTCCTCCTCCTCCTCCTCCTCCTCCTCCTCCTCCTCCTCCTTCTCCTCCTCCTCCTCCTCCTCCTCCTCCTCCTCCTCCTCTCCTCCTCCTCCTCCTCCTCCTCCTCCTCCTCCTTCCTCCTTCCCCCTCCGTTTCCTCCTCTCCTCCTCTTTCCTCCTCCTCCCTCCTCCTCCCTCCTCCTCCTCCTCCTCCTCCTCCTCCTCCTCCTCCTCCTCCTCCTCCTCCTCCTCCTCCTCCTCCTCCTTCTCCTCGGGAGGTTTTTCGCTATCTTCGGCCTCCAGACGAAAAGGCGGTGCCGGGGATGGGGACCAGGAGTTCGGAGGAGGGAGGGGCTCTAGGCCTCCCAGATGGGGTCCGAGCAGATGGGGCCGATGCATCGCCAATGCATCGGCGATGAGGCTCGCTGCGGAGCCCGAGTTGCTTCAAGTCGACGTCGCCGATGCATCGCCGACAACGACGACGCATCGCCGGTGCATCGCCGATGCATCGCCGATGTATCGGCGACGCGGCGCGATCCTCCGACCCCATCCATCTACGCCGACCCCGTCTGGGAGGCCTAGACAGATTCAGTCAGGCCGCTGAAGAAGGAACCCATTTCGTTGGGGAGGGGCCCAGCGTTTTTCCATTGTTTTACAGTGTGCCTTAGGTGTCTCTTGTGGGTTTTCTGTGGGACATTGAAGTTGATCTTATGGACAAGCAAAGGGGCCCCGTTCCTTATTTAGGGCTCCTGTTTGACAGCGGTCCCACTGTAGACCGACTGCACGTGAGAGTGACCCTTCGCCCGAGTGACCTCTGGTGCTGCCTCACAGGGGTCCCCCCAAGCGCCGGCTGGCCCCGACGTGCCACCGTAAGGGTATAAACTTTCCAGCCGCCCTGGGACAGGCGCCCCCGACAGCGAAAAAGTTGATTTGATACTGCTCTTCGCCCGTGAATCGAAAGCCGCGCACCCGAGGTCACTTTTGTCCAGGGTCACTGTTACACGCAGCCGGGCTGGCTCAGGAGCTCGTGCTCGACGTGGGGCGGCGGGCGGCCCTGGCGACACGCTATCCACTGCGAGTGGACAGCGCGCCTTAAGTCGGGCATGTCCCTCTACAGGAGGAAAATTCAAAAATAGTCAAAAAATTGTCTGGGGACGATTTTCTACGTTGGGGATGAGTTTGGACTACTCAAAATTTGTCCCAGGAAGGGCGCCTGCCCAGGGTTCTCTTTTAGAGGCTTACCCCCGGAATCGACGGCTGTAGGGCCGGCGAAACTATTTACGATGAATAACGAGGTCGCGTAGGGCCAGCGAAATTGTTGTTGAGGATGTCCCAAGCGAAACGCTTAGTTGTCAGAATGTGTTGAGGATGTCCCGAGCGAAACGCTTGTTTTGTGTGATATGTTGTTTTATGCCTGAGGATGTCCTGAGCGAAACGCATGTTGTTAAGAATTTGTTGAGGATATCTCGAGCGAAATGTTTGTTTTGTGTTATAGATGATTATTTCTCTCCTGGGGACCCGATTTCAGAGAATGTCTCAGGTGAAATGCTTGCGTTACGTATGTTATGTGTTTGGACATGTATTCGGGGAGCACTTGTCGCTTCCCCCCCGCCCCCCAGGAAGCCCCAGGAGGCTCGAGAAGCGTGAAAACACATGGGTTCCCAACGCCCCAGGGCGGGAGAAGCGCAAAAACATATTTGTGCCTAACGCCCCAGGTGGCCCCAGGAGGCCCCAGGAGGCCCCAGGAAGCCTTACGAGGCCCAGGAAGCACTGTTCTGTATCGGGATATCTGTTCGGTATGCGCTTTTCGACCCCCCCCCTCCGCCCCCAGGAGGCCCCAGGAGGTCCCAGGATGCATTTCTCTGGGTTGGGTCTGTGTTCGGGGAGTGCTTTTCGCTCCCCCCCCCGCCCCCCAGGAGGCCCTAGGAGGCTCGAGAAGCATGAAAACACACTAGTTCCTAACGCCCCAGGGCGGAGCAAGCGCGAAAACACATGGGTTCCTAACGCCCCAGGGCGGGAGACCCGTGAAAACACATGGGTTCCGAACGCCCCAAGGCGGGAGATACGTGAAAACATGTGCGTTCCTAACGCCCCAGTGCGGGGCAAGCCTGAAAACCTTGGGTTCCATGGCACGTCCACTGGCACGTCCATTGGCACGTTCCGTAGCGCGTCCCCTTGGCATGTCCCGCGTTGCATCGCCATGACACGTCCCCTGGCGCGTCCCTTGGGACGTTGCGCGGCACATCCTCCTGGCATGTCCCCCTGTCAATTAGTTCTGGGGCAGCTACTATGTGCTCAGACAGCTCGAGCTTCAGATCCAGATCAGTTCGGTAAAGGCTCGGATGCACAGGAGGACCCGATCCACAACACTATAGAGCACAACCGCAGCATGGCACATCGCAATTCAGTACGGCGCAGCACAGCACAGCCCTCGCCACGGTACATCAAGATCGATACATTCAGCATTGCAATTTGGCACGTTCCGTGGCGCGTCCCGTGGCGAGTCCCCTTGGCACGTCGCGCAGCGCGTCCCCTGGCACGTCCCGTGGCACGTCCACTGGCACGTTCCGTAGCGCGTCCCCTGGGCACGTCCCGCGTTGCGTCACCATGGCACATCCTTTGGCACGTCCCCTGGCGCGTCCCTTGGGACGTTGCGCGGCGCGTCCCCCTGGCATGTCCCTTTGTCAATTAGCTCTGGGGCAGCTACTATGTGCTCAGGCAGCTCGAGCGTCAGATCCAGATCAGTTCGGTAAGGACTCGGATGCATAGGAGGACTCGATCCACAACGCTATAGAGCACAATCGCGGTATGGTACATCGAAATACAGCACGGCGCATCACAGCACAGCTTTTGGCACAGTACATCAAGAACGGTACACTCAGCATTGCATTTGTCCGTCGCCCAATCAGGTGTTCTGAAAACGCTGCCATGCCTAACATTTCTATATTCCTTTCCAGGTTCGTGCGGAAAGATTGAGGTGTAATTTCGGGTTCCCCCCTCTTGGGCCCCTCTTGGGGCTGTCTTGGGCCGTCTTGGGGCCCTCTTGGGCCCTCTTGGGCTCTCTTGGGCACATCTTGGGGGCGTGTTGGGCTGTCTGGGGACGATGTTGGAGGCCTCTGGGGCAGTTCTGGACGCTATGAACCCCCAAACGTCGCATATGCGACAAATGCACGTTTTCCGCAGGGAATGGGACTATTTTTGCTTGTTGGGGCCCTATTGGAGAGCCTCTTGAGGCTCTCTTGAGGGTTTTTCGCGGCCTCTGGTGCCATCTGGAGACCATCTTGAGCGTGTTGGAGCGATCTTTCGGCGACTCGGGGGCTCTTGTGCCGTGTAGGAGGCGTCCCGGCGCCCTCTTGGCGCGCTCCTGGAGCGCCCTGGTGAAATCAGCCGGTCATCGAATGGGCATCGGCCAGGGTACTTTTCGTCCCGAGGTCCCCCGGGGCCGCCACGCGCACGCGAACTAGAAATATTGTAAACCTGATACCGGAGATCTTAGCACGCCTCTGACCCGTTAGGCCAGCGAATTTCCTTCTTGGCTGCCCTCCAATTACCCCTCCTATCTGGACATGTCCTGCATGGTGGAGACCCTTTCCCATCAGTTGCCATCAGTTGTAAAGCTGGTAGCGTTCTTCATCCAAGCTGCATCTTGTTGCCTTTCCTGGTCCCCAACAAAAGACAACAAACATGAGAAGGTCACTCTGGCGAAGGGCCACCGTGACGCGTACCTAGCCGAGCCAATCGGGCCGATGGGATCGAAGAAGGGCCAGCTCAGCGGCGGCTCAGGCACGCAGGCCGCTCTGTTGTCACATCGCGCGCAACGGCCAGCAGGCCGCGCAGTGTGAAGGTCACTCTTTCCCATCGGGTCACTCCCTGCGTGCAGCCCCTGATTTCCGACGTCCCGATGTTCTCGAGACACGGGCCTCCGACCTCTCGACCACTTCCCCAGGACGGGTCTTCATCCCGAGCCGCTGTTCGACGGTCCCGAGGCCCCGCAAGGGCCCCAATAGGCCGAAATGAGCGACAAGCCTCTTGCCGCGATTCTGCTCACCACCCGCGGGGGTCCTGGGCCACTCGCCGCATGCCGAGGTGGAGCCCGACCCGCCGCGGCCCGCACGCAGCGCGCTCGAGCAGCGGCGCGCGTGCGCCGGGCTGGCGCAGCCGCGGCCGCGCGGGCACGAGGAGCCCGCGCCCGGCTGCGCGGAGGACCCCGCGGCGGAGGAGGCCCGGCGCGCCCTGGCGGCGCGCGCCAGCGCGCAGGCGCCGGAGGACGTGCGGCAGGCCAGGGCGCTGCTGGCCGCCATGCAGGCCAGCCAGGCCGCCGCAGCGGCGGCGGCGGCGCGGGCGCGCCCGGCGTCGGCGGGGCGCCGCTCGCCCAAGGCCTCGCCCGCGGAGGCGCCGGCCGCGGTGGGGGCGCTGCGGGCGCTGGCGGAGGAGCTGCTGTGGGTGGTGCTGCTGGCGGTGCGCAGCTGCCCCAGGGAGCCCGGGTCGGAGCTGCACGACCGGCTGGCCAGCCTGCTGCTGTCCATCGTCGGGCCAGCGCTCAGGCTGGGCGGCGGCGCGCACAAGGGGGAAGGGGAGGCGAGCAGGGAGGGTGCCTCTTGGGAGGGCGAGAGGTGGCTCTCAGGAGGGGGGATGGTCGGACGGGGCTGGGGCGAGGATAGATCCGTTCCAGAGCGTTCCAGAGCGCTCTCAGAGCGTTCTGGAGCGCTCTGAGAAAGCCGTGGCGCCCAAGACATCCTCCAGAGCCGCCGGATCTCAGAGAGTCTCGATTTATCTTCATCCTGGCTTCGTCTCAGATGGCGGAGCTTCCAAGAAGGCCTCTCTCGGAAAGTGGAGGGGACTCCAAGGAGCCCGCTGCCTTCTCGGATGGCCACACACCCTGGTGCTTGCCGCCCACAGGCCCGTCGCGCGCCGCGTGCTGGCCCCTGGCAGCGGCACCGCCCGCCGTCTCCGGACCGAGTTCCCGCGCCTGTGGGTGCACCTCGGATTCCGCGAGTCGGACGACGCCGAGCCCCTGCACGCCGCACCGTGGGGCGAGGCGGAGGCGGCGACGCTGGCTGGCGAGCTCCGGGCGTGCCGCGACAAGCTGCTGAACATGGATCTCGCAAGTGGCGCGCTGGCGGGCTGAGCGCGCCTCCCCCTGGGGCCCCGCACGGCCCCGGCTGGCTCGGCTGAAGACGCGCAGCAGTGCCCCTGCGCCGGAGCGACCTCCCTGGTGCGGGCCCACAGAGGCCCCCCCAGCACTGGCCTGCGCGCCTGGGCTGCCACCTCCCCCCCGCGGCACCCCAGAGCCGCGCACCAGAGGTCACTCCTGCCAAGGGCCACCCCTGCGTGCAGCCGACTGGCCGCTCACCCGCTGCACTGGCCTTCCTTCCTTGGCGGCTGCTCGAGCGGGAGAAAGAAGTCCTCTCCAGGTCCCCCGCGTTCTCCCTCCTCCCCACGCGCTCCCCGCACGGGGGATCGAGGAGGACGGGGGCAGCAGGAAGGAGAGGAGCGCACCACTGCCTGCAGACCTCCACGCCGCGGAAGAGCCGCGCGAGGCAGCAGGAAGCGCACCACCAGAGCCCTCGACGCCGCATCCCTGTGGCGCTCCTCGAGCAGGGCCGATCCACGAGGGTCGCTGGGGTGGCCCCTCCGCGGCACCTGGGGTCTGAGGGTGCGCAGGCCATGGAGGGCCAAGCCGACCTGCTTCTAGAAGACCAGCATCTGGGGCCGATGCCAACTACCGCTCTCACGTCCTAGCCAAGAGCGTCTATGGACGCACTGGGTGCCGTGACGTCCATAGACATCTTCGGGGTGGATACGTCTATGGATAACGTCGCCGTGGCGTTCGGCGCGGTGCAAGGTCGGAGAAAGGGTAGATCCGTCTACGGTATGCTCCTGTTCTAGAGCAGGTCTCACATGGTACTCTAACGCAGGCCCCCCTTGACCCCCAGAGGCCACGACCCTTTCCCTGGTTATCGGCTTGTCGTCCCGACCAGCTGTTTGCCGGCCCCGGGGCCCGGTGAGAGCTCCCAGAGGCTGAAGATGTCGATGATCAATAGGGCGTGTACTAGCCCAAGCGTGTGTTTATCCCGCTCGGTTCCACCGATAGCGCGCAGCCTATGTCGGCCCTCGTTGCGCCGCCCACGTCGTACTGAAGGGCCTCGGTGGACAGACACACGTTGGCGCTGACGCACGCCCGGAGGATCATCGAAGATCCTCGAAGATGGCGAGACGCCTCCCGTCGCGATCCTCTCCTGGCTCCTATGGGGGGCCCGGGGGCCCCCGAGAGGCCGGGGCCGCGGAACGTCTTCTTCCTCGCGCAGAGGCCCTACCTCTTCGAGGGGACCCTGCGGGAGCAGGCGCCGGGCGGGCGGCCGGGCGAGGTGCCGGCGGGGGGGGGAGGGGGGGCGAGTGCTGGTGGGAGCAGGCAGGGCGAAGGATGGCGGAGGGGAGGAGGGAGGGAGGGAGGAGGGAGGAGGGAGGCAGGGAGGGAGGAGGGGGAGGGAGGAGGAGGAGGAGGAGGAGGAGGAGAGGAGGAGGAGGAGGAGGAGGGCGCGGGGCGCCGCCGCTGCTCCTGCGAACTGGACCCGCGCGACGCGCTGCGGCCGCGGGCGGCGCGGCACTGCCAGGAAGGCGAAGTCCGCGGGCCCGGAGGGGCCCAGGGACGGCGTCTGTGCAGAGGGGGCGCGCTCCGGCTCTGGCTCTGGCTCGGGCTGGTCCACTACCTTTTCCTGTGGGGCGCGTTCCGCCTCCAAGGTAAGGCAGTCTACAGGCGCCGGCCGGCGCACCCCTTCCTCCTCGGGGGTGGCCCGCCGCGAGCGGTGGGTCGCGCCTGGGTCGGGGGGGTCGCGCCGCGAGGAGCGAGGAGGGAGGAGGGATGAGGAGGAGAAAGAGGAGGAGGAGGAGGAGGAGGAGGAGGAGGAGGGGAACGCTGCGAGACCCGACGCTCAGAGTCTGGCCAACGCGCACAGGGAGTAGGAAGGAGGCGGAGGAGGAAGAAGGTCCAGATTAAGCGCAAGATGCACCAACGATGCTGCAAGACACCCTCCTGGGAGACCATCCAAGACAGCCCCGAGATGGCCCAGAGCGCCCCATGATGACCCGAGGAGGGAGGAGAAGGCGAAAAGAGGGGGATGCAGGCAGCGGACAAGAAGGAGCAAGAGGAAGAAGACATGGAAGAGCAAGAAGGGGACGATGAAACGGAGAAACCAGGAGGAGCAGGAACACCAAGAAGGGGAGGAACCCACGCAATTATAGGGCGGAGGGCCAGCAGAAGAGAGGAGGGGAGGTCGAGAGGGAGGAGGAGGCAAAGGAAGCGGGCCGACCGCCCGCGCGGGCGTGCACCCCGCAAGAGGCGGGAGGGGGCCCGAGCCTCGCGGCGGGATCTCGTCGAGCAGTGCTGCACCGGTTGGGCTCGGCACGTCGCCCCAGCTTGGCCTCCGCTCTCGCGGGCCCGCGGGCGAGAGGCCGTCCTCGCGTGCACGGGTCCCCCGTCCCTGCCCTTCCCTGTCGCCCCGAAACGTTGAGGGGGGAGTTGCCTGGCACGGAGCGCCTACGCATGCAGCCTTGCAGAAGTGCGTGTGTGTGTGAATGCGAATGCGAATGCGATTGCGAATGCGAATGCGAATGTGAATGTGCATGTGCATGTACATGTGCATGTGCATGTGAATGTGAATGTAAATGTTTGTGTGTGTTTGCGTGTGTGTTTGTGTGTGTTTGTGTGTGTTTGTGTGCGTGTGTGTTTGTGTGTGCGTGGGTGCGTACATGCGTGCGTGCGTGCGTGCGCGCGTGCGCGCGCGTGCGCGTGCGTGTGCGCGTGCGCGTGCGCGTGCGCGCGTGTGTGTGTGTGGTTGTGTGTGTGGTTGTGTGTGTGCGTGCATGCGTGCGTGTGTGTATGTGCGTGTGTGTGGGGGGGGCTGCCTGGCTGAATATCTCACTGGCAGACTGATCATCCAATCGGCACTAGAATGAGTCAGTGATTCACTGAATCCTACGAAGCACATGCAGTATACTTACATGTCGTAGCATTGAGGAACATCGATGCATGTATAGATGGGTGGATGGCAAACTACGCGTGCACTCCATCACTGCCTGCATATAGCATATAGTCGTGTAAATCCGCATGTAGAGGACTCCCAAGAGGGCACCAAGAGGCCCAAGCCATGCCACTTTCCGAGGCCGCCCTAAGACCGCCCAGGCGGCCCCCGACGAACCCCATGACGGCCCAGAAGAACCCAACGACAGCTCAAGGCGAGCAGGACCCCAAGAGCGCACAACATCGCCCGACGACGGCCTAAGTCGGCCCAAAACCTTCAATATGGCACCACGACGGCCCAAGATAAACCCAAGACAGCTCAACAGGGCCCCGAAATGGTTCACATAATCGACGACAACCAAGAACGTCCGACGACGACGAGGACAGCCCGACCAACCGACCGATCGACCGACCGACTCGCCGAGTCGCCAGCCGACCGATGACAACGCCACCGATCGACCGCCTGGCCGACCGACGACGACGACCGACGACGACGACCGACCGACCCACGACGGCGACCGACCGCTCGGCCGACCGACGACAAAGGCGACGATCGACGACGACGACCCACCGACCGGCCGACCGTCCGACCAACGGACCGCGACTGGCCGAGGGAAAAAAGTCTAGACGAAGTCGGCCTGGCAAAATTCCAGGACCATGCTGTTTCCGGGTGGGCGGCTCCTCCCCATCCTCCCCCTTCCTCGCCCTATATAAGAACTTATCCTTTGGGGGCCTCGGCCCGGGCGGATTTCGTCGTTCGCGTGCCAGGCCTGGGGGGATCGCGGATGGAGTGTTTAGGCGCGGATTGTCTGCGGATTGCCTCGTGGATGGCTTTTTTGGAGTTATTTTCGCTCGCTGATGAATGCGGCGGATCGATGGCAACCATCGCCGGCTCACAGAGAAAACAAAGCACATTGCAACAATGTTCACAGAACAAATCGAATGATAGATCCTCCCCTGTCTGAGTCAGACAGGAGCAGGTTTCTGCGCTCGTTTGTTTCGTGCATGCGCAGCGGTAGGTCCTCTCTTCACATTTTTGTATGTTACGACCGACCGACCGACGGCGTCGGCGACAGCCAAGAGCGACAGCAACGAGGGCCGCCCGACCAACCGGCCGATCGACCGAACGACTCGCCAAGTCGCCGGCCGACCGGCGACAACGACCGATCGATAGACCGACCGATCCACGACGACGACCGACAACGACCGACCGACCGACCGGCCGAGCTTGACAGCGTCTGACAGCGCTCAGGACTTCTGGAGGTCCTTCTAGGGTCTGGGGCACGCCTTTGTCTTATAGAAGCTCGGAAAGGCCTTCCGTAGGTCTACCTCGGGCCTTCCTACGCTCCCCTAGAATTCCCCCATGGCAACCGTGGGCCTACTCACGTCTATCTCGGCTTTCTCTGGGTCTACCGTGGGCTCTCCGACGTTTACCCGACGTCCACCTCCTAGCCTCCATAGGCCGACCTTAAGTCTGCCCTAGGTCCTCCTAACCTAGGCCTACGTAGCCCGACCTAGCCCTACCCGAAGGCCTCTGAGGGTAGCGTCCTAGAGTTCCAGACTCGCGCCATAACTTCTGGGAGACGTCTCCAGACATCTGAGGGGGACTTGAAAGTGCTCTGGGCTTTCTAGGAGGACTCGTGGAGTGTCAGGGGCACGTCTGTGCTGTCACTGGGAGGGCCCGGTGTGATTCTTATCTCTTCGAGCCAGCCTCGGCCACTCTGCGCGGGAGACGAGCGCCCTGCGGCGACGCAAGACAGCTGGTTTTTCGGCGGTCTGCGGCCACGCCCAAGGGCTGCGAGCGTCGGCCCCCAAAGTACGTGTCGATGATCCTCCAGGACGTGCGTTGGCACAATGTGCGTGTGTGTTCACCCCCTTCAGCCCAGCCAGTATGCCATATGACATCGCCTGCGTCGTACCGCAGGGCCTCGATGGACAAACACGCGTTGGGGCCAACACACGTTCTGAGGATCATGGAGTTTGGGTCGGGCCCCAGTGCATGAAAAGTGAGGAGTGCCTGCTTGAGTTTCCAGGCGGCAGGCGGGGACCCCTGGGCCTGCAAGGACCTCGGAGCTTGCGGCAGGGGGGCCGCACACGTGGGAAGAGACGCCCAAGAAGTTCCCATAGGAATCGCGCATTGGCGCAGGTGCTCACGTCAGCGGGCCAACATTTCTCGGCGCGCAGAGCGCGCTCCTCAAATCTTGTGTACATGTGGTTCTGTCTATATGTATGTATGTATTTATGTATGTATGTATGTATGTATAGGCTCTTGAACATCAATACCGACCTGCATGTATAGGTTTGTATTCCTCTTCCTATATTTTTATAAGCCCGGGCGGGGGAAAAAACCATCCCCCCCCCCCCCCCCAAAAAATCCCGGGAAAAAAAAAAAAAAAAAGGACTCCCGGGATCTGGAGCTTTGGGACACTCCGGACGGGCCTCGAAGCGGCCCCCTGGCCTCGCAGGGCGTTTTGCCAAGCCTTCCCAGCAGACCTAGGGCGATCAGGGGGGTCATCGGAGACGTCTCAGAGACCCCCATGACAGCGCAAGAGCGCTCCAAGAGTGACCGACGTGACCTCAAGATGGCCCAAGAGGCCTCCAGGACGGCCCCAAAGAGGCCTCCAAGAGCACTCCCAAGAGGCAAAAATCATTGATTTTCTGTTAGTTTTTGGTGAATTTTGGGGTTCTCCTCTTTTCGGCTTCCCGACGCTCCAAGACGGCGGTCTTCTGGGCGTCCGAAGCCACCTGGGAGGCTCCAAAATCGCCCCACAACCATCCGAAAGGGCTTCCAGGCAGTCCAAGAGAGCCCCAAAACGGCACAACACGGGTCCAAGATGGCCCTCAGAGAGCCCCATGGCGGCCCAAGATGGCCCCAAGACACCCTCCGAAGCATTCCAAATCGTGACCCGGTCGTTGAGGGAGACCGTGGTTGGAGGCAGGGTGGCCCGAGGAAGCCCCCAGAGGCCCCCAGAATACGCCCAGGAGGCCTTCAGAAGGCCTTAAGAAAGCCTGAGACAATTTGTTTTAGGCCCCCAGAGGCTCTCCCAGGAGGAGCCTCCGCAAAGAAAAGCTGAGGAGGATAGGGAGAATGCGCAGGGTATGGCGAACATGAGGAAAAAGAAACATGGAGGAAAGATAACGAAAATCATTATCATAGCGGCGATGCCGGAAACGGCAACAAGGAGTTATCGCTAAATTGTCGGCTTGATCTTCCTGCTATTCCGCCTGCAAGCCAAACTTCAAGGACCAAGGTGCATAGCGCGAAGCGCCACTGCAGTCTTGTATATATATATATATATATATATATATATATATATATATACATCGGCGCCCCGGAAGTTTATTCCAATTTGAGAAAAACGGCGCCGCGCGAATGCAGAGCAAACGCGATGCTCGAAGGGCGCGGGAACGCGCGCCTCCTGGACAGGCGCGAGCAACCGCGCCCCCGTGCGAACCCCGATCCCGCGAGCGGCGCGTTCCCGTTTGACAGTGGCTCACCCGGGAAACCGTTTCTTGTGCAGGAAGTCCTGCACGGTCGGCCCATCGGCGGCTCTTTCGGACGAGATCCGGAACCACCGAGAAACCGTTTGCCATCGGATGTTCCAGGCGGTTTGCCCATGTTCGGTTTCTTCGGAGTGGACCCGAAGACGTCGAGATCGATGCTTTTCCAAAAAAATCCTAGGCGGCTCGCACATTTTCGGGTCGTTCGAACTGGATCCGAAATTTGTTTGGCACGAGTCCTATTGATTTGGCCACTTTCAGATAGGTCGATAAAATTTTCGGGTCGTCGCATGACCGAACCCGAAAGCTTTGTTCGAGGAAGTCCTATGCCGTTCGCTCATTTTCGGGTCCGTACACCGTTTGGGATTTAAAATTGTAGGTTCCGAAGGGGAACCCGATCCCGTGACCCCGGGCAGGGGTTGCGCTCTGCCCTTGCATTGTACTGGGCCCCTCCCGCCAAACGGGGCGCCGGCCTGCCCATCCGCGCGCCGACTCTGCCCTCGCGACATCGCCCCCATCCGCCCTCGGACCCCGCGAGTCTCATCCTGCGCGCGCAATCCCAGATGGCCCCGGCGAGCACGGTGGCGAAATTGAGGAAACTTTCGGAGCGGCGCAGTATGTCTATACGCATACGAAAACCGCATGCGTATACATATCATATGCACCCCTCGTCGAGTACTCTTATATCGAGCCACCCCACGAACATTTCCCCCCGGTCGCTCCCATCGCCAGATATTCGAATTTGGGGTTCTGGGTGCCGCTCCAGGCCTTCTTGGACCGCGTGGGTGGGCCCCCCAAGAGGCCGCCAAGACTGTCCAGGAGGGCCCAGAATCGCAGGACGATCGGTGCAAACCGCCAAGGGAGTCCCAAGACGGCCCACGACGCTTGCAATAAGCCCCAAGAGAACTCCAAGAGTTTTCCCACGAGGGCACCTTCGGGTTTTCAGCGTGTTTCGCGGTTCTCGCCTGTTCGACTCTCAGGCGCTCTTAGACAGTCCAGGAGGTTTCCAAGACCGCCCCCAGACGGCCAAAGAAACCCCCAAGACCGCCCCGAGACGGCCCCAAGAGGCACCAGCATTCATTTCGAGGTCCGCCTTCGTGTCGTCTCGAGACGACACCGTTTCGTTTCGCGTGCGTGGCAGCAACGAGCAGTTGTGCGGTTCGCCTCCCCATTCCTCTTCTTCCCCTTTTTGTGCGGAGACGGGCCGTGGCTCGTGGAGGGGCGCGTGCCCCCCTTGGCGGCAGCAGCAAGGACCGCTCGCTGGGGCTGCTGGACGTGTGGCCTTTCCTTTTTCTGTTGGTTGCCGAGTCAGAGCGACTAGGCGAAAGGACGGGTGCGAGCATACCCGTGCAAGAGGCAAACATGGGGCGGTCATTCGGTGATTGCCCCAAGAGGCGCCCAAAACGGCCCAAGAGGGCACTAAGAGGGCCAAAGGGTAGGGATGGGGGGGAACGCGAACCGAAAGCCGAGGCCCCCAAGACGCCTAAAGAAGCACCAAGGGACCCCCTAAGAGGCCCCATAACGGCATCAAAAACTAGTGTGGGGCGGAGAGTGGGTTGGCGGCGGCGGCTTCGGGTGGAGGCGTCGCAGACTGGACGCGAGATTCGCTGACTCATTAACGATCTGTCTGACAAGCCCCACGAGCCCTACGGGCGCTCTGACGCCCCACGTGCCCATGAGCCCACGAGCCCCGCGAGCCCTACGATGCCCTACGAGCCCCCTGAGCCTTGCGAGGCCCACGAGCCTTGTGAACGCCGCGAGCCCCGTAAGCCCTATGAGCCCTACAAGCCCTACCAGAACTATGGCCCCCATGGACCCTGTGAGCCACACGAGCCCTGCAAGCCCTGTGGGCCCCACGAGCCCCGTGAGCCCGCGAGGCCTCTTAGCCTTACGAGCCCTATGACCCCGCAAGCCCCATGAGCCCTACGATTTCTACAAGCCCTACTAGAACTATGGCCTCCATGATCCCTACGATCCCTGTGAGCCACATGAGCACCACGAGCCCTGTGAGCCCCGCGAGCCTTATGAGCCATATGCACCCAAAGCCCCATGAGCCCTGCAAGCTTTATGAGCCCCATGCGCACCGCGGCGAGCTCCCATGAGCCCCTTTAACACCTACGAGCCCTAGAAGCCCTGTGACCCACGTGAGCCTTTCGAGCCCTATGAGCCATATGAGCGCCATAAACGCCCACGGCCCCATGAGCCCTATGAGCCATATGCGCCCAAGGCAGACCCCATGAGCCATATGCACCCGAAGCCCCATGAGCCCTGTAAGCCTGAGGACCCCCACGATGAGCCATACAAGCCCAGGATGCCCTACGAGCCAGATGCGCCCATAGCCCCATGAGCCCTACGTGCCTTATGAGCTTTCTGACACATGCATCGACGACCCTACGAGCCATATGAGCCTCACGAGCCGCCGACTCCCCAGAGCCCTATGAGCCACATGACCTCCCCGAAACTCTGTGAGCCGCAAGGGCCCTACGAGACTTGAGAGCCCCATGAGCGCAAATGGTCTCCCATGATCCCAGTGACACCTGCGAGCCCGAGAAGCCCTATGACCCCGACGAGCCTCATGATACATGTGAGCACTACGCATTACACACCTTTCAGCCACACGAGCCTTCGAACAGCCCTGCGAGCCCTACGGGCGCTCTAACCCCCAGGAGCGAGCCCTATAAGCCCTGCGAGCCCTACGATGCCCTACGAGCCCTATGAGCCCGACAAGCCCTTCGCGCCCTATGAGCCAGATGCGACCATAGCCCTATGAGCCATGTGCGCGCATGGCCTCATGAGCCACGCGAACCCTCACTATGAACCCTGTGAGCTATATGCGGCCAAAGGCCCGTGAGCCGTATGAGCCCTAGGAGCCCACTGCACCCAAAGCCCCATGATCACCATGGGCCACAGGAAGCCTCGCGACATGCCCTATGACGCCCATGAGCCCTATGAGCCATGTGCGCCCGAAGCCTCGTGAGCCCTATGAGCCATAGGTGCAGGAGGCCCTACGAGCCACACGAGCCTAAGAGCCCGACGACCCACGTGAGGAGCCTCCCGCAAATTAAGAGTCTCCTGAGCGCTACAAGCCCTAACCAGAGAACCTGCACACGGGAGCAGCCAATCCCATCACCCATCGCAATGAGGAGTCTACACGCCCAGCGAGGCCCATGCGCCAAGAGGCCGCAGCGCAGAGTGGCACCAGTGGTCGCGGCGCGCTTCTCTGGCGCCATGTGACCAAGATGGCAGAGGCGAAGGGAAGCGAGCCGGTCAAGTTATGTGTACAGATTTGTGCATTCCTACCCCTCCCCTCCCGAAGAGGTTGCGTACCCGGAGTGGAGCGACACGATGCTCGACGAGCTGACCGACGACCTCATGGAGAGTTTCTTCCAGGAGGCCAACTTGTCCGACGCTTGGGGCGCGCACAGGCCCCCCGGGTCTCTACCTCTGCCGGCCGCGTCTCCCGGTGCACCCGGCAGCGCCCCCTTTTCGGCTTCCGAGCCCGCTCGGTGGCCAGGTGGACCCAGAGCCAGGTCCGCCCAGCTGCCGAACGTTCCTGGTTGCCAACACTGTTCAAAGAAGAAGAAGAAGAAGAAGAAGAAGCGGCAGGGATCGATGGGCCGATGTTGCACCACCACTACCATAGGTAGGAGGGGGAGGAGGGAGCACTAACTTCGGCAGCCCACGCGGACTTCTCTGATAGGCGTTGGACCCTGGCGCGCCTCCCTAGCGCCCCGCGGAGGGCATCCAGCGCCGCCCTTGGCGCGCTGCGCGCCAGGGGGGGGGGGCAAGCGCCGATCACACAAATCCACTCGGACCCCCAAACGTTTAAGTTTCTCGCTTTCCTCTTTTCGTAACCATGTTGAGTGCGGGCCCACGGTCCGCCGAATGGACTCAGACACTGGGCGGGCTCAGACGGGAGCTCTGCTGCAGCATGGAGGAGGAGGAGGTGGAGGAGGAGGAGGAGGAGCAGGAGGAGTTTCGGGATGCGTCTGCCGACCGTCGGGGCTGGGGGGCATGGCAAGTCGTACAGCACAACCCTCAAATATCAGAACACCAATGTTGGGTTCAAACTCGAAGCGCGGTATGCTGCACAGTGCTGAGATGGTAAAGTATATCGTTGGGTATTGTACTGAGTTGCTCTGGATTGGCGAGTTGCTAGTTGGGCTGGCTTAAATAAAGACTACAAGATCATGGGCAAACATCGCCAGTTGTTACCACTGAGGCCAGTGAGGCCGCATGTGAACTCACCCTCACCACCATGCCCGTCCACCGCACATCACAAACCTCCTCCCACCCTAAAACCCTCAGGCAGCAAAGCGCGGCTAGTGCGCCGAATTGCACAGTGTGGCAAGATGTACGATGCTGCTACGTGGAGAAGTGTAGATCGCTGGGGCTAAACAGCGGCTGGATTGACGAGTTGCGGGTCTATCGCGTGTGTGTGTAGATTACTAGGCAGGCGAATTGACTATATTGAAAGTCGTGAGCAGGTATCACCGTCAACTGCCTTTGAGATCGATGAGGACGTACATTGGTCCCCCGGCTCCCCCGAAACCTCCGCTCAACCTGCCCATATCCCACAAGTCGCACGGCCCGAGTGTTGCGTCGATGCTCTAGGCGCGGTGAGCTGCACGCGATGAAGAGTGGTGGAGTCGGCTCCTCCTGCCCGGGTCCACCTCCACCCTCGTGCTCCGCACGGCTGGAACGAAGCACAGCCGCTCCCCCTCCCGGACGTGCTGGGCTGCTTCCTCTCCCCCTCCCCCGGCCGGTGCCTGCCGGCCTGCTCCCAGAGGCCCCCCCCCCTTCAGCACCCCGCCCAGGGAGGGCGGCGCACCCCGCCCTCCGCCGCGCCAGGGAGAAGCTCGACGACGCCGGCATCTCGTGGGCCGACGTGCTGAGCCTTGGGGAGCAGCAGCGCCTGCAGTTCTGCCGGCTCTTCTACCACCACGAGTGGGTGAGGACGCGACGCTCAGCGCCTCGGGGTCCCCCCCGCGGCGCGGGGGGGGGGGGGGCGCGGGGGCGGCGCGGCGCTCTGCGGCCTCGGCCTGGGCCGGACACTGGGAGCGGGAGGAAGAGGAGGAGGAGGAGGAGGAGGAGGAGGAGGAGGAGGAGGAGGAGGAGGAGGAGGAGGACGAATAGGAGAAGGAGAAGGAGAAGGAGAAGGAGGAGAAGGAGAAGGAGGAGGACGAGGAGGAGGAGAAGGAGGAGGAGGAGCAGCAGCAGCAGCAGCAGCAGGAGGAGCAGCTGGAGAAGTGGGGGGGGGCGGCGCCAGAGCGTGGGTCCGGCCGCGCCGCCGCATGCAGCCTGGCGGCGCGCGGGCTGTGCGAGGCCGGGCGCCTGCAGCCCCTGGGGGCATGGCGACTCCTCTCCAATCGGCCTGCGGGGAGCAAGCCGGAGAAGGCGAGGTGAGCCCAGAGAAGGCGAGGCACGGCCAGATAGCCAGAGATGTCCGGGCAGGCTTGTGGACAGATGATGGGGGCTCCGGCGCGAGGCGAGGGACAGCAGAAGTCGCTAAGCCCTCAACGACGTAGGTCGGAATGTCGCACGGCAGGCGGTGGCGCAGCAGGTGCGTCGGCCTTCTCTGAGAAGGCAACGAGAGGGCTTCGTGGGAAGGCGTCTTGAGCAGCCTCCCTGACTCACCAGGAGGCTGCCCCAGGAGCCCCCGATCCCTTCTGAGAGGCCCCCACAACTTCTTTCCAAAGGCCAGCACCCCTCGCCCGGTCCGCCCTGCTTCCCGAGCCGCGCCCGGCCGTGGCGGCGAGGACCGCCCGAAGCGCCCGAGAGGCACCCGAGACGGCGGCGTCGACGCCGTTGCCGTCGGCTTCTGCGCGCCGCCACGACCTGGGCGTACGCGGATGTCCGCCGGCGGTGTCGGCCGCGCCGATCGCGGGCCGCGCGGGCTGCCGGCACAGCTCGGCACGGATCGGCACAGCTCGGCGCGGACCGCGCCGGCACGCGCAGTCAGCGCGATACGGCTCGACACGACCGGAATGGGTACGGAGAGGACGGGGACGAAGATGCACAGCAGCTGTCGAAGAAGAGAAAACGTCATGAGCATAGCCTTTCGGAGCTCCGCGCGGACTTCTCGGATCCACGCTGGCACCCCCCTAGCGGCTCCGGCGCCGCCCCCGGCGCGCTCCGCGCGCCAGGGAGGGGGGTCCAGATCAGATCCGAGAAATCCGCGCGCAGCTCTGAAAGTTTATGTCTACTCCCCAATCAGTGCTTGCTCTTAGGGTTTCTTACTTGTCTTCTACGGAACTGAGCCTGCGGGCCGCTCTGGCCCACCATTTGGCCACCGCCGCCGCCGCCTCGTCGCCGCCCGTCGCCGCCCGTCGCCTGGGCCTGCGGGCCGCTCTGGTCGCTATGTGGCTGCCGTCGCCGCCCATCGCCTGGGCCTGCGGGATGCTCTTGCCGCCATGTGGCCGTCGTCGCCGCACACAGACACAATTGATCGTCGACTCCCAGGAAAGTATGGAAAAATATGGGAAGTGGGGGGAAGACGAACACCCTGAAAATATAAGGAAATATGGGGGATCCTTGGATTTGTGTCTGTTCATTCGTGTGTCCTTGGGCCCCTTTTATCTCAGAGATCCCGATTTCGTGGGCGGGCGTATCGCCTGTCCATGAAGCGGCGCGCTTCGGTGTGGAGTCCAGACCGCGAGAGGGCATGGATGTGGACAGCGTGCTCGTCTCTCGTGGGCAGTAACCTCTGCCCGGCCCAGACGCCCGAGTCATTATTGTTTCGCTGCTTTCGAGCAGTGGCGAAGCGTCCTGGCATGCCCACAGGCCCACCAGAGAATGTTCTATGAACCTGTTCGTGATCTGCACGAGATGTCCCTAGAACATTTCTGGGTGAGACTGGTTTGTCTTAACACATCGGGCTTATGTTCTAAGAACTTGGTTTTTGTTGTTCGAACACTTCTGGGTTCTAAGAACATGTCGTGGTAGGACTATAAGAATGCCGGGACGGTCGACCCCTGCTCAATTCTTGGACCCCTGGCGGTCTCGACCCTTTCCCCACGGGCTTCTCACACCGGGGCCATGCTTGACGGCCGCCAGGGCTTGGCATACGAATAAGTCGGGCACGTCCCTCTACAGGGCGAAAAGTCCAAAAACTGTAAAGTAGTCTGGGGACGATGTTGGTATCATTTTGGGCTATGTTTCAGCATGGTTTGGCTATTTTCTATCGTTCGTCCAGAATCCGCCTGCAGGAGGACATGCCCGACCTAAGCATACGATGCCCACGACTCGGGGACCTGCGCCGTCGACGTGACCGCGCCCGTCCGGGAAGGTCGGCACGGCGCGAGGCCGGCGCAGGGCCCCCCGTGCCGGTGTTGCCGTTTGCTGCTGCGGCGGCTGTCAGAGCACAGGCCTCGGCGCAAGAGAGAGAGAAGCGCCCAAAGTCTAGGCCCGTCAGTCGGGCGCGCCCCATCTACAGGAGGAAGGTTTAAAAGTAGTCAAAAATCTGAAACAATTGTTGACTCTTCTTGGCCATTGCTGACCGTTCTTTGACCATTGTTTATTGTTCGTCCAAACCCCCCCCTGTAGGGGGACACGCCCGACCTAAATCTAGGCCTCCCAGGTGGGGTCCGAGCAGATGGGGTCGGAGGATCGCGCCGCATCGCCGATGCATCGGCGATGCGGCTCGATGTGGAGCCCGTATTTCCACACGCCGACTTCGCGATGAATCGCTGACGTCGCCGTTGCACCGCCGATGCACCGCCGATAAAGTATCGTCGATGCATTGGCGATGCGGCGCGATCCTTCGACCTCACACCGACCCCATCTGGGAGGCCTCCAGAGAACCCGAGAGCACCCGCGGGGGGGGGCGCGAAGGTCATCGCGCTTCGCGCGCCACGGTCCTGGTCAGGGCGGTCGCCCTTCTTCGAGGGCGGGGGTGGGGGGGCAACGCGCGAAGGCAGTCGCGCATGGCGGGGCGTGATGTGCGAAGTTGGGCGACCCAGGAATGCAACGGCCAAGGCACGCCCAGCTTCAACATTGAAATGTGCGGCCCAGGGGGGGGAGGGATGAGCACATCGGCGTGGTCCGTGACGCTTGGCGGGCGCTTTTTACGCCAACGGCGGCATGCCTGCTCGATTATGTCTTCTGCCTGCCGCCGCCTCGGGCTGAGGAAGCACGGCGACGGCACCCAGGGCTTTTTCGCGATCCTCGATGAGTCGTCGGCGTCCATGGACACCACGTCGGAGGACGCGCTCCTCCTCCCCCTCCTGGTCCATCCCACCCCCTCCCCTCAGATCAGAAACGTGTCGGCAGTTCGGTCGGTACGGCTGCGTCGCACTCTGCTGCCTTCGGTCGGTTCGGTTTGGTCGGCTGCTGTGCCGCTGCTGCGTCACCGTGCCCTTCTGGGCTGTTTGCGGGTCGATATTTTATTGTGGTATCTCCGTGGACGGACCAGGGTCCAGGCGTCAAAATAATCGTGGCTGAGGTGTGTTGTGTTTTTATGCCTTCGCCAGGACCGTCAGCAAAACGATTCAGGATAAAAGCCGGCCTTGAGACAAAAAGTGTCAAGATGCCCAGGCACCCGCATCACGAACGGAGGGGGCGGACCCTCATCTGTCTGCGCCTTCGATCCGCCATCCTCCTCCTCCTCATCTTCCTCCTCATTGAGGGTACGTGCGCTCATCTTCCTCCTCATCTTCCTCCTCCTCCTCCGTCTCCGTCTCCTCCTCCTCCTCCTTCTCCTCCTCCTCCTTCTCCTACTCATCCGTCTCCTCCTCCTCCTCCTCCTCCTCCTCAGCCCATTCCCTAATTGGTGGGCCTTTGGGGGGTGGTTGCGTTGCGCTGCGGAGTGGTGGCACTCCCCAATGCCCCAGCCACTGGCTTGCTACAGGAAGCTGTGCGTGAAGCTTCTGCGCTGAATGCCATGTTCGTCCCCTGTCATCCCCCTCCGCCGTTCAGCTCGTCATCTTCATCATCAGCATCATCAGCAGCAGCAGCCGCATCGCCATCATCGTCATCCTCATCGTCGTCATCAGCAGCATCAACACCAGCATCAGCATTGGCATCAGCATCAGCATCAGTATCAGCATCATCACCATCATCAGAAATAGCATCATCAGCATCCTCAGCATCATCAGTAGCATCATCAGCATCATCATCGTCATCATCATCAGCAGCAGCATCATCAAGTACTCCGTCTCGGGAGCGAGGGTGGCGCGTGCGATGTCATGTTCCCGCGACGGATCGAAACTATGTGTGTTCTACATCTGCGGTATGAGCACTCCCGTGTCTAATGTGTGTTCTTCGGGGGGACTTACAGGAGCAAAGCCGTCCAAGTCGCAGTCATACAGTCATCATTGTTTCAAACACCCGAGGACAATCAATTATTTTTACCTGGTGGAGCCCTCTTGGCCATCTTGGGGGGCCTCGTGGAGCCAACTCGGAGGGCCTCTTGGGGGCCCCTTGGGCCGTATTGGGGCCACCTTGGGCGTCGCGGAGCGCTCGTAGGCCGTCTCAGGGCCTTCTTGGACCGTCTTGGGGTCCGTTTGTGGCCCACTTGGCCAGTTTGGGAGCTCTCCTGCCGCCAGGAAAGTCACGCGACAACACGCGGGAAGCCCCAAGAGCGCCCGAGAGCGCCCAGAACTCCGCGCTGCGGGCCCCCGAAAGAGTACTACAATGTTCGACGCAGGGGACTCCTGAAGGGATCTCAGGAGACTCCACTTCGTGCCGCGAGGCACGGCGGTGGACTTGGCAGTCCTCCTGGTAGCAGCTTGGCTCCGATGCAGCCACAGCAGGGCAGGGCAGACAGCCGATGGCCAGCAGCCGCAGCGGCTTCTGCCCCGAGCTGCACGCCCCCCGCCCCCCGAAAGCGGTGGCTCGGGCAGGAGGGCTCCTGCAAGCAGGCGTGGCGGCGGGGAGCGGCGGCCGCGCCCCGGGACTCCCCACAGTGGCCCCACCCAGCGGCGCAGGTGCTGGGGAGAGGGGCATTGCGTCCCCCGCTGGCAGGCTCCCGTGCACGCCCTCCACCTTGGCATCGCTCGGACGCGTGCATGTTTCCGTCGGCGAGGACCATCGAGGAGCATCCTTGATGATTTGGCGAAAAAACCACGCACGAAACCGAAAAAAAAGCACAGGGAGTGGACGTCCGAGCGATGCCCAGCCACGTCGTTCCCGTGTCCGTCTTTCTCCCCCGCCTGTCCTGGAGAGGAGACCGTGTACCGGGCGTGCTGCAACCGGGGCATGGGCATACTGAGCGTGGCGCACCGCCCCACCGTCATCCAGTTCCACACCAAGGCGCCGCGCTGAGGCAAAGGGAAGGACAGCCTTCCAGTGTCGATGTCGATCCGATCGATCCGATTCGATGTTGACTGCGGCCGGCTCGATCCGATTCGATTCCGACGATCCGATGCGGCCCGATGTTGTGCATATTGGCACAGCCGATTCGATTTGATTTCGATGCCGTGCCGATGCACCCCAATCCGACGCACGTTCCGATATGATCCGATGTCTCGATGCGATATCGAGTGTTCCTGCCTTCTTCCCATCTTGTCAGTCCTCCTTCCTCCTCCTCCTCCCTCCGTCTCCTCGTCCTCCTAATGTTCCTCCTCCCCCTTCGTTTCCACGTCTTTGTTCTCTTGATCCTCCTCCTCCTCCTCCTCCTCCTCCTCCTCCTCCCTCCCTCCCTCCCTCCCTGCCTCCCTCCCTCCTCATCTCAGACAACATGTCAAGATGACCAGAGCCACTCGAGAGGCAGCCACGGTCCTGGGATCCTTCAGTAAGGGAGACTAGATATGAATCAATATGCGTGCTGTACTCGTGTGGTGGGTCTGGCAAGACTCAGGAGGGAAAAAAAAAACACACACAGACACAATTAATCGTCGACCCCCAGGAAATATGGGAAAAAATGGGAAGTGGGGGGAAGACAGCAACCCAGAAAATACGGGAAAATATTGGGATTTGTTTTATTTGTGTGTATGTATTTGTGTGTCCTGGGGCCCCTTCAAAGACCAGGCGATCTGTGAGCAGCCTCCGCTGCAACTTCCCAGCCGCGTGCTGCGCCGGCGCGGGAATCCCAACCCCTTGCGAGTTGAAGCAAGAAGGAAGAACTACAATCGCAGTGCAACGTCACGGATGCACCTGCCAGCGTGCCCCTTCGGGAAATAGGCGGGTTGGCGAAGCAAAGGCTGTCATTCACGCCATGCAGGTGGCATGAGTCACCCGCTAGGCGATTTCCGACCCTACCGAGATCTCGAACTTTTCGCGGGTAGCACACTACAAAACGAGGCTTGTCACAACGACCCCATGGATCTCCCATGCAACCAGCGCGTGGTCGTGCCGAGGTTGTAGCCAGTCCGGCGTGGATGGATTCTGCAGAAACCATGCGAATATATCCCAAACGGGCAGCAAGTCACACTTCATCCTTCTCTTCCTCGTCTTTCTCCACCTTCTCCTCCTCCTCCTCCTCCACCTCCTCCTCCTTCTGCCCTCGGAGGCGTTCGATGGTCGCACGGTTGGATGCGTGGTTGCGGGGCGAGAAGAGAGAAGGAAGGCGAGAAAGGGGGCCAAAAGGTGCGGGAGCAGGGCAAGGAGGACTAGGAGGAAAAGAGGGAGAGAAGGGCGCAATCCGACGTGGATGAACGAAAATGTGATCGCGGGGTGTGCGGCGCACCCGGCACCCAACCGCGACGAGGTGTTGCATTGGGAGTTCGACGACAAGCACGAGTTGCGCTACCGCGTGCGAGAAGCCAAGTCGATGGCGCAGGAGACGCCGTCGTTGCTTGTCGTCGTCCACGTCCTCATTCTCATCTCCTAGTCCTTCCTCTTAGATGCTCATTTTGGGGACCTTCCTGGGGCCAACCGAACGGATCTGTTCGACTCTAGTTCAACCCCAGTTCGCCTCAAGATCGACTCAAATTCGATTCATGTTCGACTCAGATTCGACTCAAGGTCGACTCGAATCGACGGACGTTCTTTTCAGCTGTCCAAGCACGAGTGGAGCGAGTGGCTTCAGGAAGGTCCCCAGAATGAGCAGCCAATTCCTCTTCCCTCCCTGCTCCCTTGGCTCCTGTCTTCTCTCGCACTCCCTCTTGACTGCTCTAGCCACGGGCCTCACAGCATCGAGTGCTCGGTGTCCATGGGAGCATTGCTGCCGAAACGTGCATCAAAGCATGTTCCAACTTTTTTTGTGAACGCGCTGTTCATCGACCTGTCTATCTTCGAAGAAGAAAAAACGCTATAAACGCAAACTTTCGACGCTCCGCGCGGATTTCTTGGATCTGCGCCGGGCCCCGCTGGCGGCGCCTCCAGCGCCGCCCCTGGCGCGCTCCGCGCGCCAGGGAGGGGGGTCCGGCGCAGATCCATGAAATCTGCGCGGAGCGCCACAAGTTTATGTGTATTGCATTTTTCTGTTTCTACATCTGAGGTCTGATTCAGCCTGCTCACCAGTCCCTCTTGTAGCCGAATGTTGGAGTCGTCCTGTCGTCTCCTTGCCTTTTCCTCCCTAATTGTCCCATCGAACCATAGCTCCAGTGACACATTAATCGACTCGAGTAACATGTTGGCTCATGCATGTTGGTACCAGCGCGTGCCTCACAACCTTGAGTGATCCCCCATCGAGTCATCCGTGGTTATGTGCGTTGGGTTTTAGCGTCGCAATGAAAATAACAACGTTGATAATACAAGAGTACCCTGGCCGCAACGAGAAGGCGGCGCTAACAGCAAAATGAAGTGCGAAAAGCGGTCATCAAGACGAACAGCCTGCGAACACTTCTGAACATCAAAGCGACGAGCCGTACGCCGCACGTTGGTTGGTACTCCTCAGATAAGTAACGCAGTATTCCCATTCGACCGTGTTTCGCATCGAATGGAAGATTCATGCGTTCATGATTAATGCGCCGTTCAAGCCGGCATAAGTGGTGGGCGACTGTTACTTCCATACGCGTGCAACAGACGAACGGGCATCGCAACACGACTCGTGCAACACCATTCTGCATTAGCTTGGCCACTGGGAGCCGTCTGTGCTTGCGAGCTGTGGAGGCCACGGCCGCGCACGTGCGCGTGATGAGTACAAGGAGGCGGCGGCTCGACTGTGCGTGTTCGGAAACAGACGGTGGAAATGAAGGTCATGGCGACGACCGACTCCGATGCACAGGCTTGACGTGCTGTCTGCAGGTGTTGGCTCGGTGGGCGCAGCGCGTTGCCAAGAAAGGTCGAACACAGGTCTAGTTTTGGGCACCGAGGCATGTTCCCGGCGGTCTCGTCTCGTAGACCCCTTCTGGCCCCCTCCCTGCCTCCCTCAGCCCCCATTGGCTCGGAGGTGTTAGGTGGTCTCAGCACCCCGGGCCCCGGCCTGCGATCACTTCTTGGGCCCGGCTTTGCCGCACCAAGCGCCCCCGTGTCCCCTGGCGGCTGCGAGGAGACGGCAGGCCTCCTCATCAAGCACCTGCGGCCCGACCACGGCGGTGGCGCCGTCACGGTCGTTCAGGACGCCGCCGGAGCCCTCGTCGTCGTCCTCTTCCGTGCCTCTTTCCTTATAAAGAAATCCTATTTGCCGCAACCCGAGGCGCGTTGGTAGGGCGGGCCGGGCGTTTCTCTTGATACTTCTTCACGTCTCATGATCGTTACGTTGACGGTTTGCACGAGCTTCACGGATGGAGGGCGGGTCGCTTTCAAAATGTGGTTTTCGCATTAGCACTGCAGGCATTCTTTTAAAAAACAATTGGAAGAATTTGGTGGATGGAGGGCGGCTCTCTTTAAGAAGGTGGCTCTTGCGTTAGCGCCGCACATATCGTTTCTTTAAGTTTGCATGAGTTTTACGGGTGAGGGGCGGCTCCTTTTCAAAACGTCGTTCTCGCCATAGCGTTGCGCACGTTCGGCACTAATGATCGGAAAAAAGTCACGGATTAATGGGAAGTTTGTTATGTGGTTTTCGCCCTACATCGCCATGCACATTAGTATTCAGAGCTCACAACCGTTTCAAGGCGTTGCATGGCTTCGTCCCAGAAATCATGTTTGGGTACGGTGTCGGAACGTCACGGCGCAAGGTATTTTGGTACGATTCCGGATCGTCAAAACGCAACAGTAACGGTGATTCGTGGCGCCGAAGTCCCAGGAATGGTGTTATGGCGTAGCTCCGGTTTTCAAGCGGTTGTCTTCCAACGGGGCATTTCCCTCAGTGACAACGAATCCTGGTAGGGGTTTACGAAGAGGGAACTTGGAGGGAGGGTTCCTTGGCAATTTTGTTGACGACTCTTGAATTTACATTGGTCCTCCTCAACCTCCTCCTCGCCTTCCTCTTCCTCGAAGCGGAGGAGGGCCACTCGAGACAACGGTGGCCCTCGCCACGCATGCTTCGTCGTTTGACGAGCCTCCTGGAAGCTTCCCGTCGTCACTCACCTCGAGAATCAGGTCAGGATGGGCCCAGTGAAGGGTCCGGGAGCCGAGTTTGGGCGGAGTCGGGTTGGGCGGGAGAGCCATCGTTGTTTCAATTGGCCCGCTTGCGACCCTTCGATCAGGGCGTTGGAGGCGCAGTTCAGTTTGGTAGCACTTGGGAGCCTCGTTCGTCTTCCTCCTGTTCTTTCCGCCTCCCTTCTCCTCCTGATTTCCTCTTCCTCTTCGCCCTCCTTCTCATCCTCGCCCCTCGCCTCCTCCTCCTCTGCTGCCTCCCTCTGCCGCTACTGTCGCGTCGCATGCAACGGTCGGTCGCGCACCAACGGTCGCCTCCGCATAGGGCCACTCGCAACAAAGACGCCTGAATGAGGACATCTTAGGGGTTCAGGAGGGGGCTCTGGTGTTCGGGCCGCCCTGTAAGTCCAGGTCGAGGAACTTGTTCGTGGCAAGCTGCTGGGGCCTAGGTCGGAGATTTTGTTCGTGGCCGAGGCTCGCCGAGGCCGGAGAAAAACAAAAACAACACACAAAAAAAAAAAAAAAAAAACATTCGTAGCTGGTGTTCCCTATGGCACAGCCAAACCGCATCATGAGGGCTAACACTTTCCAAAGGTACCTTGGACCCTAGCCTCGCGCCCAATCCTTGCCACGGGCCATAGGTTTCCAGCTTCGGCTTCAGCTTGGGTGACCAAGGGTCTTGCATCTTTACCGCACATCCTCAGTCGCCCGTCATCCCTCGCCCTCGCTCGTCCTGCTCCCTTTTTGTTCCTTTCCTTGTCCTGCTCCCTCCCCATCCCTGCTCCTCTGCCCCTCCAAGTTCAATCGCCAGCCCTGCTCCCTCCGCCCCCCCCTCACACTACCACACAACCTTGTGATCCAACCGCGCTGTAGCATGATGGCGGCATGCTTTTGTGTTCGCGGGCCCCCCCGCACCACCGCGTTCACTGCCCAGCGGGGCCGGATGTCGTTTCAGCATTTTGGGTTCATTGCTGAGAGATTCATGTATCCTCTTGGCCTCGTGTTTCTCCTCCTGCTCTCCGTGGAGGGAAGACGCAGCTTCTCGAAGGGCAGCTTGCCATTGCCAAGCCAGTGCCAGCAGTGGAGGCAAAGGTGGATCCGTCTACCAAGACGTCGGCTCAGCTTCTGCAGCGGCGAGTGGACAAGGCACGGCAGGTTGACAAGTGCAAGACCAGGGTCCAGGGGAAAGTTGAGCTCCTCGCTAAGGCCCAGGAGGCATACGACGAGGAGTTGCGCCAGCTGCGGGAGCATGGGGAACGCCTCGCGAAGCTGGACGAGCTGGCGAGGTCGAAGAATGTCGAGGCAACGCTGCAGAAGTGGGGGCGGACGACGCTACCATCGGTGCGGCAGGCTTCGACGCCTTCAGCAAAATGTTGCCGATCGTCGCGAAGGAGCACGGTATGGAACAGCTCAACGCAGCCACCGACACCTTGTTGGCAGGGTCCATGCAGGCGCGCGACACCAAGGCGGTCGCTGCTCCTGGAGCTGGCGTTGTTCCTCTTCTTCAGCCGGGTCAGCCAGGCCCAGGAGAAACCATGGCAATCGACACCCAGGAGCCGCACTTCGAGCTCGACGAAGACCTGCTCAAGGGAGCCACCGCTGCGATGGAGGATACGGGAGGAGGCAAGCCAACTTTCAACCTGGAGGTCGAGGAAGGCAGGGCCAAGCCCAAGCGCCTGGCCGAAGTCTTCACCAAGTCGAAGCGGCAGCGGGTTTGATGACACGCTGACTGTTTTTTTGCCTAGCTGTTTTCCCTGGAGGGGAACGGAACCACAAGGGGGGTCGTGCTGGCCGCGTCTAATGTGTTTTGTCGGCAGTGATCTCAAACAAAATTACCCAACCACTAAAAAACACAACAACATCAAAAACAACGCAGTGCTGTGGAACCTAGGTCAGGATCAATCAGAGATGGCGAGTCGCAGCGCAAGGTTGGCAGCCAGTTAAGGCCCCCAATGGGCGCGCCGAGTTCGCGGGCTATGGAGGAGGCGCGCCCTGGTAATTCGGCATCGCCGTCAACGCTGCAAACTTGAGTGAGCCCTGAGAAGGCCGCCTTCAGCGGGATCGGTATTTCCAAGAGCCAGGTACCTCGGTTTCCCCGCTGACGCTGCGGACCTGGGTGGGCCATGAGAAGGCGGAGACTGCCCAGCGGAAACAAAAAATTATCGGCGTGCTCTGTCTGCCTGCCGCGCGGGACCCCGCTGGGCGGGGTCGCTCGACGAAGCCCGAGCTCGCGCTCGGCTGCTGCAGGTGGGGCTGCAGTCTCGCCCAGCGGGATGGGCATTCCAACGGCGCAGGCGGGGCGGCTATAATTATCCAAAGGCGATGCAGCTACATCCAGCGGGATGCGTATTTCCAATGGACTTGGAGCAATTTCTAAGGGGCGGCCGGCTGGCGGCGCTTGCGCCGACAGCCAGTTGCCGAGCGGGGGTGGCGCAGCACCGGGCTCTCCTGCGCGCGCTGGTGGCGATGCTGACAGCCGCGAAGGAGGCGCTGGCTGGTGCTGCCAAAGCCGGCCGGCCCAGGAGCCCGGTGGAGGAGTTCGAGATCGCCGCGGCCAACGCGGACAGCTGGGCGACAGACCAGCGCCCGATCGAGCGGCTCGGAAGCGAGAAGGCCCGCCCCGACATCCTCCGCTTCCAAGAAAACCGCGTGAAGTAGCAGAGCCGCATCGCCTCTGCACGCAAGTGGGCTGGGAAAGTGGGCCACGCGCCGCGCGCAGGGCTGGCCGCTGCGACGGGGGCGGGGCCGCCCGACAGCTCTAGGGGGCGTGAAATCGCGCTCTGGACTGCCGGCACTCAACTCGACCCAGAGGACCAGACCACGGGGAGGTCGAGCACTGTCCAGGCGTCGCGGTCAGGCCACCCGCGCCAACAGGTCTCGGCCCCCCGCTGCACGTGCCATCCGCGCCCATGGAGGACAGCATTCGCGCGGCCTGGGCGAACATAAAAGTGCATGAAGTGCCTGGGGGCGTTAGTGCCGCGGGTCGGGGGCCTGCCCTGGCCGCGGATCATCATGGCGGACTGGGGCATCGAGCCGCCGGCCTTCGCGCCGCGGGCCAAGCGGGCCAACGCGGCGGCGGTCAGGCCGCGAGCCCCGACGCACAGCAAGAAAGAACACGACTTCGCCATCATGTCCGAGGCGCTGCCCCGCAGGGTTGATCGCGCAACGACTCGCGGCGGCGAGCCCATCGCCCCCCACGCTCAAAGGCTTTCACGGCAGGGCCACGATCACCGAGCCCGCCCACCCAGGTCGGTTCCCGCCCCAGCCCAGGCCGCCCACGGAACCAGCGCCAGAGCTCCTGGTAGAGAAGTACTGGGAGTGGGAGATTGGGGGCGGCCGCAGGATGTCGAGCACGCGCCCATCTTTTCGCGCACCATGGCCGGGAACTACCGGGCCTGGCCCAACCGCCTCTGCGAGGACACCGTTCGCGGAGTCATTGGTTGAGTTGACGGGCGTAAGGTTGAGAAGGCCTTGTTGAAGTTGGAGCACTTCTCAAACATATAGGCCACCTCAAGTCCCCCCTACCGCGCGCGGGCAGGGCCCGCGGCAGCGCACCGCAGGGCGTCTCAGCTGCGCGGCCACCTGAAGGACAGCAAGTGGACCGCAAACCCCATGCTGGAGAGGCAGATAAGGATTGCGAGGGGATTTCGCATTCCCAGTGACCAGCGGCCGCGGGCAGCGCTGCTCGCGGCATGGGATGTCGCTTCTATCGATCACGCGTTCGAGAGGCTGCCCCATCCACGCCTGCCGCGACCTCCCCGTGAGCACGCCGGGTTGGCTCGGGAAGTTGATACAGGCTGATCGCGAGACACGGGGCGCCGTATAGGGGGCGGGCCCAGATGGCGGCCTCGCTGGCAGGTGGCCGCGCAGCCTTCAAGTCCACCACAGATGGCGAGGTCACGCCCGCGGCGCTGGAGAGCCACGGCGACGCTGAGGGCGGCGAGCCTTTGCCCGCAGCAGGGGGCGAGGCCATGAGAGTTCCGAAAAAATTGCGAGGCCCTGCGGGCCCGCCCCGAGAGGAGGGCGCAGGACGCGGGCCCGTTGGCCTGGAGTATTGGGACAGCGCGCCGGGAGCCGCTCTCACCGATCACCTTGGAGGAGCTCGACCAGGTCTTGGCCTCTTTCGGCGAAAGAACTGGTCCAGGGCGGGACCGCCCCCGCCCCGGGCTGCCGCGCTGGCCGCCAAGGCACCGCCGCCAGACCTTCCTCGACATTGTCCACAGCTGGGAAGCGGACCCCACCAGGTGCGCTCTCTGGATGACGCTGGTGGCGCGCCTGCCGCAGCCCCCACCCGGGGGCGCCCGCCCTGCCTCCCTGGCCAGCATCTGGACCAGAGCACGGTCGAAGCTGGGGAAGCCCGTTGCGGCTAGATGGGACAGGAAGATTGATTCGATCTTTTCACGGCGCGCCTGGACGCACTCGCGAAAAAGAAGGGCGCGGCGCACAACGTGACGGCGCGCGCGAGAAAACCAATTCAAGTCAACAGCACGGTGGCCCTGGACCTCTCGAAGTACCACGAGCTCATCAGCCGCGACGAGCTGAGGGGCCAAGCCATCAAATCGAAGTTTCCGTTGGCCCTCCTTGGGGCATTGCGCTCGAGCTACAGGCTAAATCGGCGGGCCATGTGGAGCCGGGGCATCGGACCAGCGATCGAGCTCACTGGCACGACGGCGCCCGGGTGCTCGCGCGCGGTGGGTGCGACCAAGCTTCTCGCGCTCACCGTTTTCACGCGGGTGGTCAGCAAGTTCCCCTCCGCGCCCAGCGCCAGGTGGACGACTGCCTCCTTCAGCTGGTCGGCCCCAAGCGCTCGGTCGCCCAGCATCAGACAGAAGCGGCCCAGGTCCTGGTCGGGGGCCTGCAGGCGAGGCGCCCCAAGATCAACTGCGGCAAGACAGGCTGGGTCGACACGAACGTCGACCTCGCTGCCAGCCTGGACGAGGGCTGAAAGGACCTCGGGCTGAAGCGGCACACGAGCTAAGCTAGGCGTCTGGGCGGCGACGGCAACGACGGCCGCCGCGGGGTGCCCTAGCAGAACAGGAGGCTGGCCAAAGCCAGCCGGGCCGCTTCGAGGATCGAGTTGCTGCTGTCGGCAGGAGCCAAGACCTGCCATCTGCACAGGGGCTCGCCGCGCGCGCGTCGGCGTGGGCCTCGGCCATCACGGGCACCGCCGACGGCAAGTTGAACGGGCTCAGGGCGCATGCGCCGCGGTCGGAGGGTCGCTCCGCGCCAGGAGCCATCCCGGGACTCAAGATGAGGGCCGCGTCGAGGGTGAAGTTCCGCGACCCCGTGGCGGCGCACAGCGCGGAGGCGGCCAATGCGCGGGCCATGGCAGTGGACGACGGCCTCGCGAGCAGCGCAGTCCTCGGGCAACCTCGGTTGCGCGCGTCGCTTGCAAGCTTTTAAGATTTAACTGCCTCACCGACCATCGCGGGCGCGAGGTGGACTTGCAGCTTTTTCGGCTTGGGATTCTGACCCAGGTCGCCATGAAGGCAGCGTTCGCAGCTTCGGATGTCATGGCTCTCCGTTGGACCGAGGCCCCGCGGGCTTCCGAGGTCCATTGGGGCCCAGTGCTGGCGGAGTTGAAACGCGCCAGCTCCAAGGCGCGGAGCAAGAGGCACAAGCACATTTTCACGTCGGTCAACCCATTGGCGCCAGCAGCGGCCCTTCGAGGCCGGCAAAGCGCACGGCCCCTTGCGCGGGCTGCGCGAGAGAGCGAAATTTAGCACCGCGCTTTTGATTGCCCGCGCACCTTTGCTAGTCGACAGGGGGGCTGCCCGCCGGAGCTTCTCAGGGCCGCGAGAGCCACGGCCGCCATTGACGACCAGTGCGCCGAGCATTCTGCGAGAGTTATAGCATGGCGGCCTGGGCAGAGCGGGCTGGGCGGCGGTCTGCATCGACGATGATGGCAGCTTCCGCCGCGCCATGCACAGGGCCGCCCCCGCAGCATAACCCCGCCGCAAGAGATCCAGAGACGCCCGAGATTTTGAATTCCACATGCTGGCGAAGTTTTTCCGCGCTGCCAGAGGCGGACGGGCCGCTCACTCTTTGTCCAGATTGTTCGGGGTCGGCCGGTTGCTCCGTTGACCCGGAAAGCGCTCTCCCCCGCGAGTGCCAACCGGCGCTTCTGAAAGCTTTGGCGGGGGAGACATGACGAAGGCGCCATTGTCAGAAAGGTAAGAGCTCAAAGGCCACGCCAGAACTAGCCGGGACCAGTCTTTCCAGGACACGAGTCACATGCCAGGCACTGATCTGGCCGACCGCCGGGCTAAAAAAAACGCGGGTTCTGGAGGACCCCAGCGAGGCGCGTTCTTTTACTTAAGATTTTTGAAGCCCGCGCGCGCGAGCTGGTCCACGGGACTGGCTGCTTCAACGCAGCTGGCAATTTGACAGTGGTCTCTAGGACACGGACGGGGCTTCAGGGTTAGATCTAGAACTCGCTGTGGATGGGGATTGTTTAGACGAGGTTCTGGCTTCCCGCGAGAGTATAGGCTGGAAGAGTGGAGATCGTGTCCCCGCACCGGCGCCCGTGCACGAGGCCCACGACGTCGGGGCGGGCGTGGCGGTGTGGAAGTCTCGGGGCTGCTGTGGCGTTTCCGAGGGCACTTCGCGGTCAAGTGCGACGTTCGAGGGGGGGCCGAGGGCCTCACCCCTCTCTTCTTTTGCAATTCGCGCGGGGCCTCTGTGGGCCAGAGGGTTTCCGCGAGGAGAGGGCTTGCGGGCAGGTGCTTCGGGGCCCAGCACGGTTTCAAGACCCAGCACTCGCGCCCCAGGCGCCGCCTGCGCCCCTCCGCCGCCGCGCCGAAAGGCTTGTCTGGGCCCAGAGGTTTAAGCGAGAACGGTATTGAATGGCTGCGCGAGAAGCTGATGGGGGGTCCCAATATAGTGCCCCTGGGGGTGGCCTGGGATCTGGACCCGCTGGCGGGCCGCCTGGGGCGCGCAAGTTCGGTGGCCGCGAGCCGAAGCCACCTGATTCAGAGCTCTCGCCGTTCCCAGACGTGGAGTGGGCCTTGCTTGGGCCAGCCGCGTAGCGGCACGGCGGGCTCGCCGATGCACCATTCCCATTGCCCCCCCCTTCCTCTTTCTCCTCCTGTTGGTCCTCCCTCTACCTCTTCTGCTTTTACCCCTCATCGTCCTCCTCCTCCTCCTCCTCCTCCTCCTCCTCCTCCTCCTCCTCCTCCTCCTCTCATCATCATCATCATCATCATCATCATCATCATCATCATCATCATCATCATCATCATCATCATCATCATCATCATCATTTCATCCTCATCCTCCTTCTCCTCCTCCTCCTCCTCCTCTCCTCCTCCTCCTCCTCCTCTTACTTCTCCTTTTCCTCCTCCTCCTCCTCCTCCTCTCCTCCTCCTCCTCCTCCTCGTCATCCTCCCCCTCCTCCTCATCCGTCTCCTCCTCCTGCTGCTATTCCTCCTCCTCCTCCTCCTCCTCCTCCTCCTCCTCCTCCTCCCCCTCCTCCTCCTCCTCCTCCTCCACCTCCTCCTCCATAAATGATCCCTCCTACCGCTCCCTGTGGAGGCCTTCAGAAGCTCCCTGTGGCCTCCAGAGTGCCAAAGACGCTCAAGGTCTTGAGCCTTGATCTGGCTCCTTCCCTCCTCCCGGGCCCTCACGAGCGACGCCCTGCATCCACGGACTGCGTGGTCGTGGGTCTGGAGATGTCTCCCGCCCACGAACCCCTCTCTTGGATCCTCGTGCGGGCCGCTGGAGGCCCGAAGAGGGCAAACTAGGCTACTGACTGCACCTAAGAACCCTACACACCTAGTCCGTTTTTTAGCGCATAGATGTCTTACGAACACGCCTCCAGAGCACGCGAGGAAGCGCCCCTGCTCCTTCAAGGCTCACATCACGCCTCGCCAGCGCGGAACGGGTACGGGTACCCCCCGTTGCGCACACTTTCTGGTGTCGAGGAAGTGCTCCGCTTGCCACGCCGTGCGAGCGTGGGACGAACAGGGCAAGCACCCCCTGCGCACCCCCTCTTGGTGTCGAGGAGGTGCTCCGCCCGCCCCGCCCCAGGAGCGTGGCACGGCAAGGGGCCAGGGAAACCACCCCTTTGGGGTATCGAAGGAGTGCCATGCTTGCTACCTCCTGGGAGCGTGGCACGAAGAGGGGGGCCACCCCTTGCGCACACCCTCTGGCGTCGAGAAGATGCCGCGCTTGCCACGCCCTGGGAGCGTGGCAGAGGTTGTGGAACCACCCACTGCGCAGCCCCATCTGGTGTCGCGGAAACGCCACGCATGCGAAGCTCCTGAGAGAGTCTTGCGGGTGTGCTTGTGAGACAGAGGCAAGCGGGTACATGTCTGTGCTGGTGGTGCGCGTGTAGCAAGGACCAGGCATGGTACGTCGTCGTCTAGGGAGGAGCCAAGAGCAGGCTGAGGCAAGAGAAGGGCGAGGAGGGGCAGGAGAATAAGACGCGGGCGCGACGCGGGAGAGAAAGAAACCCACAAACCCACTCAGCATGTGGGGAACATCCGAAACCTCGCTCGCACCTCGATGTTGCTCCATCCTCCCCCCCCCACCCCCGCCTGTATCCCCGCCTTGTTCGGCGCGCTTGCACCCTCGAGCCCTGGAAGGAGCTGGTGGGCGCCAGCCCACAGCCGATAAAGACTCCCAGACATCATCCTCGCCCCGCGCGCCCGGCCAGGAGGCCCTGGAGGAGGACTCCGACGAGGAGTGCCAGGAGGACCCCGGCCGGGGGCCTCTCCTCTGCGGCGGCCCGCGGGAGGGCGGCAGGGCGGAGGGCTCCCGATGGGCGGCGCGAGGGGCGCGGGCGATGGTGGGAGCCTCGGCCGAGCTCCCGTACATGGACCATAGATCAAAACCTTATACACATTTGAGGGAGATTCTAAATCACCCCCGCGCCCCCGACATCAATGTTGATCTGAGTAAATGCGGTGCTTTGGGGTTCGAATATTTCTGTCCACTCACGCCCCCCCCGTCGCCACGCCATCAATATTAATTCCGGGGGTCTGGGGGGCATCTTGGGCCACAGGGTTCGAATATCATGTCCATGTACTGTCCACCATCGGCTGTGATCGTCTTTTATGCATTGTTTTGCCGATCGGGGCGGGCCCCCCCCCAAAAAAAAACCATGGAGTGGATCTTGGCTGTTTTGGGGGCGCCTGTTTCGAGCGGGTTGGGTCTCCCCCCAGAGGCCGCACTCTTGCAAACAGTCGCACTAAGCAGAGGTCCAGAGCCAAAACGCCGAATAAAAAAACGCCCACAAAGTGATAAGACGTGCGTCGGGCGGCCCATTGCGCGCGCTATCGCTTTCGGGTTTCGGACGTTCTCGCCGGCTCCTGGAGGCTGGAGGATTTCCTGCCTCGGCATGCATGCCGAGGCAGCTGCGCCTCACCCGGAGCGTTGAGGGGGGCCCGAGTCGTCCCGAGCGGCCGCCAGAGTCCCGAGCTGTGGCCACACGTGAGAGGGAACCTTCGCCGGAGTGGCCTGTGGTGCGGGCACACTGGGGCATTTCGATCGCTGCATGCGACGCGATAGCACCGGCTTGCGCGCGCTCGCGGGTGGCTCCCCCGCGCTCCCCCCGAAGCCGCGCACCAAGGGTCACTCCGTGCCCAGGGCCACTCGTGCGCGCAGCCGACCCAGACCCCCGACGTCATGATTTTCTCAGGACGTCGACCCCCCGAGGTCTCGACCCCCTACCCGGTACCGCTTTGTCATCCCGAGTCGTTTTTTGACGGTCCCGAGGTCCGGTAAGGGCCCTCAGAGGCCGAACATTTTGAAAATTCTCCCGTCGTGATTTTTTTATTGCTCGAGGGGGTCTGGGGACATCATGCCCAAACTCCCGGTGCCCTAACCAGGCAGGGCGTGTCCGGGCCCCATGGGGCCCTCAAGGAAGAGGAGCTCGGGATGAAAAGCCGGCCCCAGCTGAGGAGAGGCTCGCGGCTAGATGTCCTGGCGCCCGAGTTGCTGCAGTCGGAATGTTTCCCCGAGATCTCGGGCGCTGCGAAACCCAGACCCCCTCGAGCAATGAAAAAGTCACGGCGGAAGGTTTCTCACGGGGGGAGGTTTTTCGCTGTTTTCGGCCTCAGGGGGCCCTTACTGGGCCTCGGGACCGTCAAAAACGACTCGGGACGAAAACCTGGTTCCGGGGAATAGGTCGAGACTTCGGGAGGTCGACGTAATGAAAAAATCATGACGTCGGGGGTTTGGGAACATCGCGACGGGCGCTGCTGCCTGGAGTCGGGCACCAGGTGCCCTCGAGGATCTGTCTGGCCTGGGGAGAGCCGCAAAGGTGGGGTCGAGAGCTCTTGAGGAGTGTGCGTGGATCCGCGAGTCGGTCGGCTCGGCTGCTCCGCAGTCGACTGCGTCCGGTCGGTTCGGTTCGGTCGGTTGGCTGCGCCGCCGCGCCCTTCAGGCTTCTTTCGGCCCACCCGTCTCGGCCGGCTTCGGTTTCGCTGTCGGCTTGGCCAGTTTTCGATACTGGTGTCGGCATGGACGTCCACTGGCTCCCAGAGCTCTCACGCCGTGATTTTTCCGCAACGCGGACCACTAGATGTCTGGACCGTCTCCCCGGGCCCGGCGGCTCATCCCGAGGCGCGCTCTTGACGGTCCCGGAGGCCTGCGAGGGTGGCCAAGAGATTGTCCTTCGTAGCGTCTTCACAGCACCGGGAGGTCTGGGCTCGGGCCTGGCTCCTTCACGGCGTCGTGCGATGTTTGTCCCGGCGTCGGATCTCGGAGCTGCTGGGAGCAAGAGCTCCGATTTGGGCCTGTCACGTGGTCCAGAGAGGGCCGGGAGTCCTCGTGTCGCGAGCAGGAGGGGGAGGAGGATAAGGAGGATGAGGAGGAGGAAGAGGAGGAGGAGGAGGAGGAGGAGGAGAAGGACGACGACGAGCAGGAGCAGGAGCAGGAGCAGGAGAAGGAGGAGGAAGAGAGGGCGACGAAGAGGATGTGTGAGGACGACGAGGAACTCTCCTTTCCCGAGTCCGATTAATCCTCCCCTGCTCTCCTCTTCCTTCTCCTTCTTCTTCTTTTTCTTATTATTCTTCTTATTCTTCTTCTTATTATTATTCTTCTTCTTCTCGGCCTCCGCATCCTATTACTGAACCTACTCCTCCTCCCTCCTCCCTCCCTCCTCATCCAATGATCCTTGTCGTTCCTGCTGCTCCTTCTCCTCGTCCTCATCCATCCTCCTCCATCCTCCTCGTTACTCGTCATCCTTGTTCTGGCCCTCATCCTGCTACTCCTCCTCCCCTCCTCCTCATCCTCTTCTTGCGAATGTGGTCGCGCCTCCTCTTGCGCTGTACTCGTCCTCTTTCTCCTTCTCCTCCTCAGCTCCACCGATGGCCCCGTCATGGCCGGGAGGGGCGGAGGTCTCGCGCCGTTGACGCGGCTCGTCTGCGCGCCGGGGTAACCTCAGGTGCGTGCCCACAGGGCCCCCCCAGCACTGGCTAGCGCAGTTAGATTTGGCCCCCCACGCTCCTCCTCAAGCCGCGAGCCATAGGTCGCTGCTGCCCAGGGTCACTCTGGCGCGTAACCGAACGGCGGCGACCCCAGCTCGGGCGTTAGAGCGTTGGGCGCCGCCAGTGGTCCAGAATCCAGCCGACGGGGAGCAGCCTGCACCCTCGGAAGGCCACGAACATTCAAGAGTGGTTGGTCCACGCGATGTTGTCAGAAACCAACGCCCGCGCCCTCGCGGCGTGAGCATGCCACAGAAGATTCGTCATCTGTTGGCCTTTCAGCGCCTCTTGCCTCAACAGCCGCGGGTGGAGCCGCAGGGGGGTCGGGGCGAAGGTTCACGACATGACCCCGACTGCCGAGGTGGGCTGCGAGGTTCCTTCCTCCTCATCCCCCTCCTCATCCTCCTTTCCCCCCTCCTCCTCCTCCTCCTCTTCCTCCTCCCCTTCCTCCTCCTCCTCCTCCTCCTCCTCCTCCTCCTCCTCCTCCTCCTCCTCCTCCTCCTCCTCCCCCTCCGTAGCCATTTTGGCTCAAGTCCGTAGTGTTTCACTCAAGGACTGAGTATTTTGGCGTGGGGGAGCAGCGGCCCCCGAAGGCTTTCGTACCTCCTCTCTGCCTGCCCTGGCTGGAGGTACCTCTTACACGTGCTACATCGGGATCGTAAGCTCCCCTCAGCAGTCACCTGTTACATCACTTTGCAGCCGCGGATGTCTCAGGGTGATGGACGGGCACAGAAGACGAGCAGGCACGCCCAGAGACGTCGTGCGGAGGCGACGGATTGGGTATGCCGCTGGTGCGTCCACCCTGTGTCAGGCGCGGCCTGGTGGAACAGATCGGACAAAGTGTCATGTCAGAAGTGTGGTGTTGCCAAGGCCTCTTCCTTCCTGGAGCCTCGGTTCAAGCACACGGCGCCTTCGCAGAAGCAGCAGCGTGCCGACCGTGTGGCCTCTGCCGAGCCGCCGCCGCCATGGCATGCACGCAAGCTCGCGGAGCTGGAGAAGCAGCTGGCGGCGGCGCGGCAGCAGCTGGCCACCGGTGGGAAGACAGAGAGCAACGCAATGGAGGTCGACGTGGAGAGTGGTGAGCTGCCGCCGCAGACTCCCGCTCAGATCCGAGTTCGCCTTGACGAGATCGACGAGGCCATGCGGGCTATCAAGGATCTCAAGGACCCCTGCTTCGAGAAGGCCAGAGAGGACTATGAGGCGGAGCGTAAGCGGCTGCGGGTGGACTTGGAGGCGTCCAAGCCAGTGCCTGCGCAGCTGCGATCTTTGTCATTCCAGTCGGCGAAGTGGAATTCCAAGAAGGTCAAACACGAGGGCCTGTTGGCAGCTGCCAAGCAGGAGTTGCAGAAGCTGCAGGAGACCATCCGCGAGCAGGAGCAGTTGGTGGTCGAGGCCGAGCAGGCCATCTTGCAGATCGCAGAGGAACAAACTAGGCTGGCGTCTACGGTGCCGAGGCCTCCACCGTCCGCCACCGAGGCGGGCGAGCTTGTGGCCGCCCTTGGCATCACGGTCGACAAGCTGGGAGGCATCTTGGCAGGACTCGGAGACGACGGTCAATTGCAAGCGAAGTTGGACTCGGCCTTGGAAGAGGTGCGGGTACTTGAGGAACGTAAGCGACAGGGGCGGACGGTACCCGAGGCAGCACAGCATGAGAAGACTGAGCCGCAGCGGGAGGCCGCCCCACCCGACGATGCCAGGTCTGAGCCTGGGGGAGTCGACGTACCAACACCAGACGACACGGACCTGGAGGAGCTGCGAGCTTTCCTGGGGCGCGCTGGCGTCGCGGTGCAGCCTGAGGCCGATGAGGCAGCGATTCGTGGGAGCGTTCGCAAGTTGGCCGAAGGGCTCAATGAATGGAGAACCGAGAAGCGTGCCAAGGTCCAGGTCCCCGCCTAGGGAGGGACGGCCTTCGGCACACACACGTTGTTGCTCTGCGCACTTCTCGGCACGTACTCTGGTTGTATGGTTGATGGCTCTGGTTCGAACAGTGGGTGCTATGCCGTCGCTGGGCACGGTAGCAGGGTCGCTTGCTGCGAATCCACTGTTCCAGGAGCCTGGCGGCAGTGGAGCTGCTGATGAGGTGGCCAGGGCGCACTGCCTGGGTCGGAGCGGCGGCGGCAGTGCCAAGGGCCGTGGCAAGGGACGGGGAGGACGAGCCGCGGACGCGCGGGTGGCCGATGCCTCGTCCCACGCCCGACCTCCTGCTCGAGACGTCGACGGACGTAGCGCCCCGAGCGGGAGGGCTGCCGCGGCCCAGGCGAGTCCGCAGCCGCTCGACTCCCGGCCCCGACATGGTGCTGCTCAGGACGGGCCAAGCCATGGCGCTGGAGGCCTAGCGGCCGAAGGCCGTGGCAAGGGGCGTGCTAGGCGAGCCGCGGACGCGCGGGTGGTCGATGCCTCGCCTCTCGCCCCTGGGCCCACTCGGGCCGTCGACGGACGGAGCGCAGCCCCGAGTGGGGCCTTGGCCACAGAGCAGGCTGGCAGCAAGGGCAGCATCGCGACGTTGAATTGTTCGTCCGAGAAGCAGCTGCTCGAGTACATGGCGCACTGCAGTCACACAGTGGTCGCGGTGCAGGAACACCATGTTGCTCCTGATGATCTGGCTGACGCACAGCACCGTTTGCTGGACGCGGGCTGGCAAGGCATATGGGCAGCAGCCAACCCCACTGGCAATGGCGGCACGCAGGCAGGGCTAGCTGTATTGGCGAGGCCGAACGTCCTGATCACGCGTGGGCCGTGCCTGAACGGGCAGACCGAGCTGGCTGGTGGTCGAGCGTTGCCTGCCCAAGTTCACTGGGGAGTTCCTGGAGGAGTGGTGCTGGTCTCAGTGCATCTATACGTCAATGAGGGTTGGTCAGACAATAACCTACACATCATGCAAGAGGTTAGCAGTTATTTGGAAAAATTGAATCACGCTGGCTACGATTGGATTGTGGCAGGAGATCTCAATTTTGAAGCGTCTCAGTTTGGTGATATGCGGTGGCTTCACGGGCTTGGCGGTATGCTGCGGGCTCCAGTTGCGACCACATGTCGACCAGCTATGCCTGGTAGTTGCATCGACTATTTCCTCACATCGTCTAACTTGATGACACGTGTGGAGCAGCCGTGCGTACAGGAAGCGACTACCACTTTCCCACATTTGCCTGTGTACATGCCTATCAGTGGTAAGGACATCCAGTTGTATCATCGTGAACTTCGCGGGCCGCGTTCTGTGCCCAAGCAGCCGAAACCAGGATGTTCGAGGTTCCCATTATGTTGGCATGGAGTGGTACGTCTTATAGATGCCGCGTGTGACGATAGCAGTTTGCAAGTGGCATGGGATGCAGTGTTGAGCCAAATCGAGCTGGAGCTGCTTGCCAGGCATGACATCGTTGGCGCCAAGGTCGAGCCGTTCGTTGGAGCACGTGGCCCCGTCGAGTTCGAGAAGGCCAAACTGCAGTGGCAACCGCAACAGAAACGTTCACATTTGTCGAAAGCAGCCAATGCGTGGAGTGTCGCGGCCAGGTGGGCACGACACATGCGTAGGGCGAAGGAAGCGATCACCAATGTCACGGCGTTGGTGAGTCATCAGCAAGAGACAGGTGCGTTGGACACAGCCCTTTATCACAAGCTGTCGAACTTGATGATTGAGCTTGGCCGTTTCGTGGCGAAGGTGTTGTCCGAGACGGCCGTGCTTAGCGAGCTCGACAGCTGGGCGTCTGACGTTTTTCTCTCAGGAATGGAGTTCCCTGTCTATCCAGAAGTCGATGCAGTGCTGGATGCAATCGAAGCCAAAGCAGCGGAGCTTGCTGAGGCACACAGCCAGAAGACCGCCAAAGCCTGGAGGGACTGGGCGGCAGCTAGCTTCATTAATGGCGCGCGTTTCGCGCATAGGCACACGAGAGGGAGGGCGTTGCAGGAGGTGGTTAATGCAAATGTGACTGCTCGCACGCCTGCCCAGCCGCATCAGTTAGCCGATAGGGCCATGCGGAAATGGGAGAATATCTGGACGATGCATGATGTTGCCGCCCCGCAGTTGCCAGCAGAAGCGAAGGACTGGGAAGAGCTCCCACCTTTGACTGTGCTAGAGGTGCAGCGCGCCATTCTTCAGTTTCCATGGGCGACGGGAGTCGGCCAGTTTAGCTTCGCACCCCGCAGTCTTATGTTCCTGAGCAATTCAGGCCTGGCGGCCGTTGCCAAGCTATTCACGAAGTGTGAAAGTCTCTTGATCTGGCCATCTTGTAGACTGCTGACGCAGCTAGTTCGCCTCCCCAAGGCGTCAGGGGGATGCAGATTGATAGCGCTCTTGAACACGCTTCTGAGAGTCTGGGGTAGAGCCCGCAGGCCCATAGCGGCCGCCTGGGAGGTCGAGCACGACCTCGAATGTTTCTGGGGGGCGGGAGCTGGTAGGTCGAGCTCGGACAGCGCGTTTTCTTTGAATCTTGATGCTGAGATAGCGCACGAGATAGGAGAGGACAGCCTCACAGTCTTTACCGATATGCTGAAATGCTATGAGACCGTCATCTTGCAGAGCCTGCTTCACGAGGCTAGGCTGAATCAGTTCCCGATGAGATTAGCATGGATGACGATTCAGACATACCTGCAACCTCGCTGTCTGCGTGCCTTTGCTTCACTGTCTGTGCCAGTACAGTCCAATCAGGGTATCCTAGCAGGCTGTTCTTTGGCCACTACAATGCTTCGGGTCCTTTTGCATAGAAGCCTGCAGGATAGCATGACTATATACCCCACGGTCAAGCCACGAGCGCTGATCGATGACGTGAGCTTCCACTGGACTGGTGAACGGGCCAGGGTGGGAGAGCACGACGGTCAGGCTAGAGACTTGGCCAATGCAGTTCACAGCTTTTGCCTTAGCGTGAGGCCGCTAGGGTTAGTAGTCCAGCCGAACAAGTTAGGGTTCGTTGCGAACACGACTCGAGGTCGAGATATATTCGCTCGATTAGTCAAGCCTCGTCGAATGAGAGCGAAGCGAGCGATGCGCAACTTAGGGCACGAGATGCACGGCACTAGGGTCTTGCGTGTACAAGAAAAGACGCGTCTTAAGAATCTCACGGCTCGTAGGCGCAAAGTGTGGGGATTGAAGCGCGCCGCGGGGGAGGCCGTGAAATCCTTGTGGAGGACGGGGCTCCTCCCAGCTGGCGGCCATGGCGCTGGAGTGTCTGGGATATCCGACACGGCGATTCGAGAACTTCGGACGTTCGCTGGAGGCATGTGCGGGGCCAAGCCCAAGGCGTCGCTCACCCTGTTTTTAGCAACGCAGCGAGACGACAGGTTCGACCCTATTTTTGATGCGACGGTTCCTCTGGTGGTTAGGTTTGCTTCGTTCATCTGGGACAATAGGGTCGCGCCTGGACAGCTCCGTAGAGCTTGGGATGTGGTCAAGGCCAAGCTCGACCATCGCACCTCGTGGACCAGAGCTCGTGGCCCCATCGCCTCTGTTTGGGGCACGCTTCTGCGAGTGGGTTGGACGATGTTTTCTCCAACAGTGCTTGTGGACGATCGAGGTCGCCACGTCGATTTAGTTAGGAATTGTCCAGGTGATGTGAAAGCCTTCTTGGAGGAGGGCCTTCGCCGCTGGCAGGTAGATAGGATCCTTCAGCACCTTCCCAACAGCCTTGGAGAGAGCTGCTGGAGGAGGGGAATGCGGAAATCAGTTCTTGCAGTGAAAGATGTTGCGAGGCGAGGCGCCTTGCGAACGCTTTGGTCGTCGGGAGTTTGGACCCCCGAGCGGTTGCACAGCATAGGTCTTCGCAGTTCCCCGCAGCGTTTCGTGTGCAAGCAGGCGATTGGCAACGAGTCCCATCAATGGTTTGAGTGCGAAGCCATGTTAGAAGGATTGGACGTGCCAGTTCCCGATAGTGTCCTCGAGCTTAGGACGGCCATCAAGGCCAAGAATATTTCGCAGTCTGGAGCGGATCAATTTTATCTCAGCTTCGGTTTGCCGCCTGAGCCGCCAGCGCTGTCGCCCCCGAGCGACGTGTACCCTGTGATGGGATGGGGGGACTGGCGCGGGCGATGGGGGCGGAGGGTGTTCACGGACGGAAGCGGCCAAGCGTCGTCGATACCAGAGCTGGCCCGCTGCGGCTGGTCAGTGGTAGAAGTCGACGATGCGGGCAATGTTTTGCGTGCAATTTTTGGCGCGCTCCCAGGAGCGGTACAGACGGTGCCGCGAGCGGAGCACTACGCAGCGCTCAAAGCAGTTGAAGTTGCGCAGCAGCCAGCGATTGTCGTGTCAGATCACCTGAATCTGGTGCGAGAGGGGTGTGCTTGGTCGGAGGCAGCTGCCTCCTCTTGTGGCCGTCACGCTGCGGTGTGGGAAAAAATTCGCCGGATCTGTTCGGAGGCTCCTCCTACCTTCGAGTGGGTCCCTGCCCACAGAGATCTCTCGGCTGTATTGGAGGCCCCGGATTGCGATTTTGTCCGTTTCGTTGCAAACGAGTGGGCTGACTTCTTCGCCAAGCGTGGGGCTCTGGTGCACTCTACAGGCCAGACCATGCAGGACTATTATAAGCAAGCCATGAAGGCGGCCAAGGACCATTCCCAAGTGTTTGCATGGATGGCCCAAGCAGCCGCCAAAAAGAATGTGGAGCTCCAGCCAAGGGAAGGGGAAGTTGTGCCGTCTCAGGTCTGTCGTGTCGTCACCACCCCCCTGGTTGTGCTGGACTCGCATGAGCTTCGGCATTGCGAGAGCCTGTCTGAATACAGGTGCCTGAATTGTAACAGGTTCGCGAGGACTCCCGACTCCTTGAAGGCCCTTCAAGCGAGGCGATGCGAGCCCACGGATCTCCTGCGAGCGATGGCGACGCGTTATTTCGCCCTCACCCCCGAGCGCTATCGGCACGCCTCACTTGCGGTGGACGCCGCCGTGTGCGCTGCTGGCCTTGATGAAGGCCCAGGGCCCCCTGGAGGCCCGCTTCTGGGAGGGGGAGTGGGGGCTGACGTCGTCGCCGTCGGGGTCGATCGGGAGGTGGAATTGTATTCGGAACTTGGCCACGGTGTGGAGCGTTTCGGCTCCACGGTCATCTGCCTCTGCTGTGGGGTTTTCAGTGTGGCTGGAGGCCGCAACCGCAAGCTGCGTGCCCAGTGCAGGGGGCATTCGGACGTAGCTTCCACGCGTGCGAACGAGGAGATGCAGATCTCCCGTGCGTTGCGCGGGCTGCACCCCCGATCGGGGGACCCTTGCCCATGATGCCCTCGACGCCAGGTCTCCTCCGTCGGCCTTCCGACGCGGCGGGGACGGCGCTGTCGAGGACTAGCGGCACGGTGCGATGGCTCGTGGCCTCGCCGCGTTGCTTCCAACTTCCTTCCCGCTGAAGCGGGTCCGTACGCTCGGATTCGCTCTTCATCGCTCGCTGCCTCCTCCTCCTCCTCTTCCTCCTCCCCGTCCTCCTCCTCCTCCTCCTCCTCCTCCTCCTCCTCCTCCTCCTCCTCCTCCTCCTCCTCCTCCTCCTCCTCCTCCTCCTCCTCCTCCTCAATCCTCCTCCTGACTCCTCGTCCTCATCCCCGTCCGTCAAGCCCTTTTACACCCACGAGGATCGATTTCAGTAGGCTCCAGATCCCCTAAACTTTGTATGCACTTACGCGGTCATAGTATGTTACGAAACTTCCTCACGTCAAGCTGGATAGATTCCTAAGTTTCGATGCATAATTCCCAAGAGCTGGTCCAGCGTCTTAACGCTGGCCTTCTGCAGGTTGATATGTTGGCTGTTGATGTATACATACATACATGCATGCATACATACATACATACATACATACATGCATGCATACATGCATGCATGTGAACATACAGGTTTATATATATATACATACATGCACACACAAAACTGCATTGGCGCTTCGCGCCGTGCGCCTTGTTCTGGACGCTTCCCCGGCAAAGCAATGAATCATCGCTTGCTTCAGCAGGGGAGACCTCGAGGCCCGGACGGGCGACCAGCTCATTTTTCTGATATTCTTGGTGCTTGCTGTCACCGCGTTCGCCCGATGCGCTTGCACGCTTGTGCACAGGAGTGGGGAATGATGGTTTTTCCACGCGCGAGGGCGTTGGCAAACGACGAAACATTAAATTGTTGCGATGGTGGCACTTGCCCATGAACGGGGAACGGGAAGGGAGCAGGTTCGGAGCAGGGATGAAGGGGGGTTGACGAGGCGGAAAGGGGGAAGAGGGGGGAGATCTGCGTCTCTCGATCGAGGAATTCAAGCCTCGAGCCCCACGCGTGGAACCAGAATCTTCGGGCCACTTCGATGTACTTCGTAGGAGAACGCCGTCTGTTTTGGGTCGTCCTGGGGCCCTCTTGGGCCGTCCTGGGGCCTTCTTGGGCCGTCTTGGGGAGCTGGGGCCCTCCAGAGGCAATCATAGGGTTCTCTTTGGGGCCTCCAATGGCCTTCTTGGGGGTCTCCCATGGCTTGCGTGGGTTTCGTGGGAGCCTTCTGGGGGCATCTTGCGCTTCTCGTGGTTCTTGGGCCGTCCAAACCCTCTGGGGGGCCTCTTGGGCCGTCTTGGGGCGATATCGGGGGCCCATCGGGCCGTCTTGGACGCTGTGAAGACCCCAAAAGCGGATATGCTGAAAATATGTGTTCCTAAGGGAATGGAACGATTGTTGCTTCTTCGGAGCTCCCTTAACGCCCTCTCGGGGCGTCTTGGTTGCCTCTTCGGCCGTCTTCAGATTATCGAGGTTCCTCTTGGAGCGCTCTTGTGCTGTCTTGGGTTTTTCGTGCGCTTTCCCGATGACCCTTTTGATCGCCGCGAGTCTGCTCGCAAGGCCCGGCAAAGCGCCTTGAGAGCCCGGAAGACGGCGACGACAACGACGACGACGACGACGACGGCGACGGCGACGACGACGACGACGACGACCGCGAAGACTTCCCGTGTTAGGACTTGCTGATTCAGGCACAGCTCCAAGCACACCCTCGCAGGAGGGGCTGGCCGCTGGGAGGGCGACGGCGTCGCCGCCGCCGTCCAGGAGGAAAAGGAGGAAAAGGAGGAGGAGGAGGAAGAGGAGGAGGAGGAGGAGGGGGCGGAGCAAGGACAAGCAGGAAGAGGAGGAGGAGAAGGAGGAGGAGATGGACAGAAGGGAAAAGAGAAAGGGAGGGGGAAGAGAAGCAAAAGGAGGAGGAGGAGGAGGAGGAGGAGGAGGAGGAGGAGGACAAGATCAAGAGGGGAGGGAGAGAAGGAGAGGAGAAAGAGTAGGAGGAGGAGGAGGAGGACGACGACGACGACGAGGAGGAGCAGGAGGAGGAGGAACGAGGAGGAGGAGGAGGAGGAGGAGGAGGAGGAGGAAGGAGGCAGAGGAGGATCAGAAGGAGCAGGAAGAAGCAGGGAACGAAATTAGGAAGGAGGGCGGGAAGGAGGGAGGGAAGGAGGAGGAGGGAGGGAAGGAGGGAGGGAGGAGGGCGGGCGGGCGGGAGGGAGGGGAGAGAGGAGGAAGAGGGAGGGAGGGAGGGAGAGAGGGAGGAGGAGGAGGAGGGGGCGGAGCAAGGAAAAGCAGGAAGACGAGGAGGAGGAGGAGGAGGAGGAGGAGGAGGAGACGGAAGAGGACGACGAGGAGAAGGAGAGCGGGCGCCTTCGTCACCGTCGCCACCCTCTTCGTCTTCATCGTCTTGGGGCAGGCTGGAGGAGGATGGAGGAGAGTGTGGGATGAGGAAGGAGGAGGAGGAGGGAGCCCAGACCCCTTCGAGTCATGAAACAAGACGGCGGCATGGTTTTGTTGGCCATTCTCCGCTTCTGGGGTTCCGTACCAGGCCCCAGGTCTTCAAATAACGATTCAGGATGAAACACAAGTCGGGGGAACATTGGTCGCGACTTCTGAGGGTCGGCGTCATGGCAAAAAAACATGACAGGAGCGCAGACCAAGGAGCAAAGAGGGAGGGAGGGAGGGAGAAGGGAGGGAGGGAGGGAGGGAGGAGGAGAAGGAGGAGGAGGAAGGAGGAAAGAGGAGGAGCAGGGAGGATTCAGCAGGAGGAGGCAGGAGGGAAGAAGCAGGACCCTCCCTGCGGCAAGAGTCGCCCGCTGAGGGCCGGGATGCATCGGCAGTGTTTTTTGTTGTTGCAACTGTTGGCCCGCGAGCCCACGAGTGCACAACCAGAGTGCTGGCTATGCACTCGTGGGCAGCCGGGCAGCCGGGCAGAAGTTCCATGCCCAAGTAATTTCTTATCGCCGCTGCAAAAAAACTACCACAACAACAACAACAACAACAACAACAACAACAACAACAACAACCACAACAACCACAACAACTACAATCATTGTAAGACTCTTCGCCCTTATCTGCTCGAGTGTCCAATAACGCGTATTTCCCAAACCCCCGATACCCGCCCTCTTCGTCTTCGATCGAACCCCTTTTGGGGGGTAGACCTTTCTTCCCTGCAGACCAGGCCCCGGCAAGCGGCGGGGCGGCCGCGGACCGTCGGCCTGGCCAGCGGCAGCGCTGATCGGCGGACCGTCGACCCAACCCCAAGAGGGACGGACAGGGGACCGACCACGACGACGACGACGACGACGACGACGACGACGACGACGACGACGACGACGTCGACGTCGACGACGACGACGACGACGTCGACGACGACGGCGACGACGACGACGACGGCGACGACGACGACGACGAGGCGAAAGCGAGAGCGAGAGAGAACGACAGCAGGGCCACAAGGACACGAAGTAGGCCACGAAGTGCGCGAACGAACGGGGGCCACGAAGGGCAGATAATGCGGGGTCACAGAAGGCAACGATGGGGCCACTGAGGGTCACAACTGGGCCACGTAGGACAGTAAGGGGGCCACAAACGGCGACAGCAGGGCCACGAAGGGAATGCACATGGGGCCACAACGGGCGCGAACGAGCGGGGGCCGCGAAGGGCATACGTATATTGGGCCGCGGAGGGCAAGGACGGGGCCACTGAGGGCAGCAACGAGGCCACGAAGGGCAGCGAGGGGGCCACGAAGGGCGACAGCGGGGCCACGAAGGGCATGCATGTGGGGCCACCACGGGCGCGAACGAGCGGGGGCCACGAAGGGCATACAGATATGAGGCCACGAAGGGCAGCGACGGGGCCACGAAGGGATGCAACGGGGCCACGAAGGGCAGCGAGGGGGCCACGAAGGGCTGCAACGGGGCCACGAAAGGCTACGACGGGGCCACGAAGTGCAGCGAGGGGGCCACGAAGGGTTGCAACGGGGCCACGAAACAAAGCGAGGGGGCCACGAGGGGCTGCAACGGGGCCACGAAGGGCAGCGAGGACGCCACGAGGGGCTGCAACGGGGCCATGCAGGGCAGCGAAGGGACCACGAAGGGGTGCAACGGGGCCACGAAGGGCAGCGAGATCCCGATTCCTAGGTCATCTGTGAGAGAGTCCTGAGCGTGAGCGCGACTCCTGGGTGCATGGGTGTCGGAACCGCGGCGCTTGAGTATATTGCAGGAAATTCCAACGCAAGGGCGCTATCCTTTAGTAAATTGCAAGCAAGTATGCAGCGAGAGCGCGACTCCTGAGCGCCAGGAGAGCGATTCCAGAATACATTGTAAGAAAGTCCCAAGCGAGAGCGTGATTCCTGAATAAAATGCGAGGAAGTCTCGGGCGGGAGCGAGGGTCCTGGCTAAATTGTGAGGGAATATCAGGCGGGAGCCGTTGTTGTTGTAACCCGGGGGCCAGGGGCCCAGTTTGAGCTTCAAGATTTTCCATGATAAATTACCACTGCGTGGAGCTCCCCATTTGCGCATCCTTTTTTGTACCCCCCCCCCCCCAAAAAAAAAAAAACTTGAATACTGGATTTGGGATAGTTCGTTGAGCGCCTGGCCGTATGAGCCACATGTGCATCTCATAGTGTAGGGTAGCGCGATGGTGAACATATGTCTATGATTTTTTGTTATAAGAGCGCGTCTACGTGAGCGACGAGCACACGCGCGCGCAGCTCGGCTGCACACCCAACACATGTATATGTTCATCCGCTAGCATATATAAGCGCATCTTTTCCAAACCCTGGAACGCCCCAAAAAAATGCGTTAGTTTCCCCTTACTACCAAACGCGAAGCACAGCTTCTCTCCCCTCCTCCTCTCGTATCCCTCAATCGCCCTACTCGTAGAGAAGGAGAACCTTTTCAACTTCTCATTTCAGTTCGAACGTCAGCGAGAAAGTGAACCTTTGCAAGTTCCCTTTTCCGCGGCTGAGGGTGAACCTTATCAAGTTCCCCCTGCAGTCCGACTACAAGAGGGAGAGTGAACTTTTTCAAGTTCCTTCTCCCCCGCCTGGAGAGTGAACCTTTTCACGTTCCCTCTCCAGTTCGAACGTACGCGACAAAGTGAACCTTTGCAAGTTCCCTTTCCCGCGGCTGAAGGGTGAACCTTTGCAAGTTCCCCCGTCAGTCCGACCACACGAGGGAGAGTGAACCTTTTCAAGGTCTCTCTCCCCCGCCTGGAGAGTGAACCTTTTCAAGCTCCCTCTCCAGTTCGACCGTCAGCGAGAAAGTGAACCTTTGCAAGTTCCCTTTCCCGCGGCTGAAGGGTGAACCTTATCAAGTTCCCCCTGCAGTCCGACTACAAGAGGGAGAGTGAACTTTTTCAAGTTCCTTCTCCCCCGCCTGGAGAGTGAACCTTTTCACGTTCCCTCTCCAGTTCGAACGTACGCGACAAAGTGAACCTTTGCAAGTTCCCTTTCCCGCGGCTGAAGGGTGAACCTTTGCAAGTTCCACCGTCAGTCCGACCACACGAGGGAGAGTGAACCTTTTCAAGTTCCCTGTCCCTGCCTGAAGAGTGAACCTTTGCAAGTTCCCTCTCCAGTTCGACCACAAGCGGGAAAGTGAACCTTTTCAAGTTCCCTCTCCCGCCCATTACCCAGGCACGGTGGCGGATGTGGCCGAATTCCTTTAGATAGGATCCCTTTCTGTGTTTCCCCTGATCGGAAGGTCCTTTCTGAGCCCCCAGAGCCGCCAGAAACAAACCCAAAACAATATGTCTACCGTCCCGGGGCCCTCCGGCGCGTCTCGTGACGGTGTTGCATCGCAAACTATATAGATATGCGCCAATGTTCAACGATTCAAGTCTTGTTCCGTCCCGGAGGGAAAAAATATCTTCCCAACCCCTGGAACGCCCCCCCAAAAAATTGCGTTAGTTTCCCCTTACTACCAAACACGAAGCACAGTTCCTCTCTCCTCCTCCTCTCGTATCCCTCAATCGTCCTACTCGCAGGGAGAGAGAACCTTTTCAAGTTCCTTCTCCAGTTCGAACGTCGGCGAGAAAGTGAACCTTTGCAAGTTCCCTATCCCGCGGCTGAATGGTGAACCTTTTTCAAGTTCCCGCCTCAGTCCGACTACAAGAAGGAGAGCGAACCTTTTCAAGTTCCCTCTCCCCTGCCTGGAGAGTGAACCTTTTCAAGTTCCCTCTCCAGTTCGAACGTCCGCGACAAAGTGGACCTTTGCAAGTTCCCTTTCCCGCGACTGAAGGTGAACCTTTGCAAGTTCCCCCGTCAGTCCGACCACACGAGGGAGAGTGAACCTTTTCAAGTTCCCTGTCCCTGCCTGGAGAGTGAACCTTTTCAAGTTCCCTCTCCAGTTCGACCACAAGCGGGAAAGTGAACCTTTGCAAGTTCCCTCTCCCGCAGCTAGAGAGTGAACCTTTTCAAGTTCCCTCCCCAGCCCAAAACGCACGCGGGAGAATGAACCTTCTCAAGTTCCCTCTCCCGCTGCTGGCGACAAGATTGGAAAGCACCACGGAGAGTGAAAGCAACATCCCACGGTGACACAAGCTCTGCGCCAGCAACAACTGTTCACTCCTCCTTGACCGCCGTACGCAACGGGGAGAGCCACTCGGGACACAACGCAAAAGCAGAAAACAGGCAAACCGCTAGAGACATCCCCACAGAACGGCGACGAACGGAGCCGTGAAAGCACCCTTGGCGGCTCCCCTTAGGCAGCTGAAACCAGCTCCCCGCCTGAGACATCCTCACAATCTGCTCTCCAAGCGAAGGATGTTAAGACAGAAAACAAGCAAACCGCTTGAGACATCCCCACAAAACTGCCGCGAACGGGGACCGTGTCATACCCCTCGGCGGCTCCCCTTAGGGGTCCTGAAACCAGCGCCCCGCCTGAGACATCCTCACAATCTGCTCTCTAAGCGAAGGATGTTGGGACAGAAAACAGGCAAACCGTTTGAGACATCCCCACAAAACGGCCGCGAACGGGACCGTGTCATGCCCCTTGGTGGCTCCCCTTAGGGGGTGTTGAAACCAGCGCCCCGCCTGAGACATCCTCACAATCTGCTGCTGTGTGTTGAGTAAGTCAGACAATGAGAAGGTCTGAGTATGAGTAAGTCTGGGTATGAGTGAGTCTAGGTATGAGGAGGAGGAGGAGGAGAAGACGAGGAAGGAGGAGTAGGAGGCGTCCAAGTAATAACAACAACTCCATCTTAGGATATGTGGAAAAACAGGGTGCGAGCGTCGAGGGGTACACTTTGATTGAGACAAACAGTATGCACCGGTGGGGGGGATCAACCATAATCATTCTTCAGAAATGAGAGTTCAACAACAACAACAGCAACAACAACAACAACAACAACAACGACAACGACAACGACAACGAAAACGAAAACGAAAACGACAACAACGACGACGACAACAACAAAGCAAACAACAACAAAATACAGTGGGAAAACACGAAAATAAACAACAACAACAACAACAACAACAACAACAACAACAACAACAACGACAACGACAACAACAACAACAACAACAACAACAACAACAACAACAACAACAACAACAACAACAAAACGAGTGCACAGCCAGAGTGCGTGCACGTCTTACCTTCAGGGGCCACGTCGCGCTCGCGACACCGCCGCGGCGCGTCGACCGGCGCGCGATATTTCTCCGAGGCCCGCCGTCGTGAGACGGCTACGGCGTAGTGAATACAAGTCACGGCCAGAGCCCTCGGCTCCGTCCTTCCGCCGCATCCTCCTCCTCCTCCTCCTCCTCCTCCTCCTCCTCCTCCTCCTCCTCCTCCTCCTTGACCGTGACCTTCTTCATGGACGCTCGCTCCTCCTCCTCCTCCTCCTCCTCCTCCTCCTCCTGCTCCGTCGTCGTCCGTCGTCGTCGGCGTCGGCGTCGTCGTCGTCGCCGTCGTCGTCGTCGTCGGCGTCGTCGTTGTCGGCGTCGTTGTCGTCGTCAGACCGTTCCGGAGCGCTCTGGAACGGCCGCGGCGCCCGATAATTACGTCCTTCAGAGCCGACGGGTCTCAGAGATTCTCGATGCATCCGCATCCGAATGGATGGTCACGGCTTGAGGACAGCGTGTCGCTCCGCCGGTTCTGGCCCACCACGCTTCGGCGCGACACGCTGTCCACGTGCGGGTCTCCGGGCATCGACGTCCCGAGCCTTTCCAAGCCTCCCGCCCCGCGGAGCGGAGCGACACGCTGTCCGCTCGCAGGGCATAGCGTGACGCTGGGGCCGCCGCCGCGACACGGTAAGCAAAAGTTCCTGACCGAATCTTCAAATAGCCATCGTCTTATCTCAGGGTCGCTTGTCTGCCCTGCCACGGCCTCTGCTTTGCCTCGGCCCCGCGCTGCGCAGATCGATGTCTTGCCGCCGCCTCACCCACAGCAAGGCCGACAGCCCTGCAGGGGCACTCGGGAGTTGGGCCGCCCGCGGCGCAGCACCTTGTCCGCGCCATCGTTCCTATATCTGCTCCGCCTTTGCCTCTGCCCTGCCCGCATCCGCACAGCCTCTGCCCATGCGCGCCTCTGGCGCCGCGCATGCCCCCGCCGCATCCCGTCCGTCCGCCTGCCAGCCCCTCGGCCTCTGCCTCTGCCGCACCTCTCCTCTCCGTCTGCCTGCCCACCCTGCCCCCTTGGGGGAGGATCGGAGGACTGGGGCTGATCCTCCTCCTCCTCCTCCTCCTCCTCCTCCTCCTCCTCCTCCTCCTCCTCCTTCCTCCTCCTCCTCCTCCTCCTCCTCCTCCTCCTCCTCCTCCTCCTCCTCCTCCTCCTCCTCCTCCTCCTCCTCCCCCTCCTCCTCCTCCCTCCCCCCTCCCCCTCCTCCCCCTCCTCTCCCCAGCTCCTCCTTCAGCCAGCGCGCCGCCCCCCCGAGGAAGTCGTCGGACCTGAGCCCCCCGAGGGGGCCGCCGGACCTCGTCGGCCTCCTGCCCTCGCGGGGCTCGGAGAGCGCCTCCTCCTCCCGCGCGGGCGCCTCGGCGGACCTCGCCTCCCTGGGCGCGGCGCCGCCCGGGGCCGCGCGCCTGCAGAGGAGGCCGCCCCGGGGCGGCGGGAGGGGCGTGGTTCCGAGACCCGCCGGCGCGCCCCGACTCGAGTCGGCAGGAACGGAGTGGGCACGGAAAGAATGGGTAGAAGGCCCAACAGCAGTGCTGGTTAGTTTTGGACAGGGCTCGCTGTCCGCGCCGCCGCGGCCTGTGTCCACGTGAGACAGACGGCCGCCTGCCCAACAGCGGCCGCTGTTGGTTTGGGGCAACATTTGTTGTTGGGCATTGTACCCATTCTTTCCGTGCCCACTTTCGGGCATCCAAGTCGAGGCTCGAAGTCGACGCACTCGGGGGCAACGATAGAGGGGATGGGCAGAGGGTGGGATGCATCGACCCCGAATCGCCCATGGATCGCCGATAGGGGCCCGATATAGCCCCAACCTGCACAGGAAGGTGCGGATTCACTGTCGGGGGCCTATCGCCGATCTATCGGCGATGTATCGCCGATTCCAGGTCGATGCCCCTCCCCCCCCATATGCCAGCCCCTCCCCTATCGTTGCCCCTCACGCACGGCACACGTCCGTGGCTTTCGGGCGCTGCCATCGGCTCCTGGATACGTCGGCCTGCCTCAGGGTGCGCTCCAGCAGCTGCGCCCCGCCGAGGGCGTCCCGAGGGCGCCCGGAGCGTCCCGAACGGCCGCCGGAGGCCCGAGCTGTGGCCCGAGAGCTACGCGCGAGAGTGCCCAGTTGTCGGAGCGGCCTCTGATGCGGGCCGCACGTTCTCGCTTTCGGACGTCATCCGGCTGCCACGGCAAGTCCCGCCACCGTGCCAGCCCGACAATCTGGGTGGCGATTGTTCGAGGAGAGCACTGGGAGCCAGAACGCGTGACACCCCGTGCCCCTAGATGTGGGAGGGCCGTAACACCCGACACGGCCTTCCCCGCGTCGTGTCGGGGTGGCTCTCTTTGCGCTCGTCGTCGTAATCCTCCCTCCCTCTTCCTCCCTCCTCTCTTGAGGCATCTCGGGTGCCTCCTGGGGGCTCTTGAAGGCCTTTGGGGGCCTCTCGGGGGCTCCTTAGGGATCCTTGGGGCGTTTTGGACAGACTGGCGCGTTCGGAGTCCGCCCTGGGGGCCTCTCTGAAGGCGCTCTTGCGGCCCTCCCGGGGCCGTGCAGGGTCGTCTGGGGGATCTCTCAGGCCGTCTTGGGGCCTCGGGTAATTTTGGAGACCCGTTAGGCCATCTTGACAGCATCTTGGGCCGTAAGTGGAGCCTTCTTGGGGGGCATTTTGGAAGCCTCTTGGGCCGTCTTGGGCCGACGGAAGCCCGAAAGGACGAGAGCGCGAAGATCGACCCACAACGTATGGAGCGTCAACGATGCTGACCTCTTCTGGTATTCCTGGAGGTCTTCTTTGAGCTCTCCTGGGCCGTGTTGGAGGCCGTCTGGGAGTCATATTGGGCAATCGTTCGGCGGCAAGCGAGGGGGGGAAGTGAAAAGGAGGAAGTCCTTATGTGCAGGTTCGGAAGGCCTGGCGCCTTCTGAGAAGTTGTCTAAGCCTTCCCCGAAGACAGAAAAGACTTCTCAGAAGGCGCGAGGGCTTCTGAGAAGCCCCGCCGCCTTCTGAGAAGGCCTTCTCCTTCTCACTTCCCCCCGTCGCTCGCCGCCGAATATTGGCGGCCTCGGTGGCCTGCCTGGGCCGTCTTGGAGGCCATCTTGGGCGTCATGGACGCCCTGGAGAGCACCAAGGTTAAGTCGGGCCTGTCCTCTACATGAGGAACATTCAAAAATAGTAATAAGAAACCAAAAAAATGTCTGGGGACGATGCTTTGGCCATTCCTGACTATCTTGGAATATTTGTTTTGCAATGTTTTATGTTTCGTCTGAGATCCGCCTTCATAGGGGGACATGCCCGACCTGACACCAAGGGGGCGTGCCGGGGCGCCCAGGAGGAGCTTGCCTCCGGGTCCTGGGAGGCAGGGCACGTCCCGCGAGCGCCTCGAGCGGGGGACCCGGCCTCGAGCTCGGACGTGTGCCTTTGTTCCTCGGCATGGGCCATCGATCGGGGAACGAACAATGACGTAAACGTAGCAACTCGGAGGTCCGCGCGGATTTCTCGGATCCGCCGCTGGACCCCCTTTGTCGGCGCCTCCGGCGCCGCCCCTGGCGCGGAGCGGATCCAAGAAATCCGCGCGGACCTCCGAGTTTTGATGTTAATGTCATGTGTCGTTCCCCTCATCGAGGAGCCCTTGGGGTCGCCTTGCGAGAGAAGGTGCACGCACGGGCCCGAATAACATCTACGGGGAATGGGCGTCCCAGCGATGGCAGGGGGAGGGGCCTCAGAAGACGCACGGAAGCCCCAGCAGACAGCCCGTGGCCTTCCACTACGCGTCCACGTGGCAGGGGGCACGCTCTCGGATCGCCGGCTCCTGGAGGACCTCTCCTGCCCCCGGCCCGCCGGGCCAAAGCCTATAGGGCGCCCCCGTCCTCCTCCTCCTCCTCCTCCTCCTCCTCCTCCTTCTCCTCCTCCTCCTCCTCCTCCTCCTCCTCCTCCTCCTCCTTCTCCTCCTCCTCCTCCTCCTCCTCCCTCCTCCTCCTCCTCCTCCATATGTTCGAGGTGGTCTGGAAGGGATTGGAAGGGCTCGCCCAGGAGGCCCAAGGAGAGCAACACTCACCAAAATCCCCCCTCCATCCCTCCTCGTCATCCGCGCGTGCGTGAGTGGCGCAGGTTTGCCACGGCTCTGGCTCCCGTTGAGGCTCCGGCTCAAGCTCGATCTCGGACTCGGGGCTCGGGCTCGGGCTCGGGCGGCAGGTTTGCGAGCAGCTGTGAGACCCAGAGCCATCAGCAACGGTGCAGCGCCCCTGCACGGCCAGGACATGCTTGGTGTAGTGGTGGTGGTCCATCCTGCAGAGCGTTGAGACTTGGAGATCCGTTGAGAATGTTGCCAGGGAGCTGGCTACACAGGACGCGGCCAACGGGGCGAGAGCTGGATACATCTGTGGCCGGATGTCTCTCTGGCGCTCAGCCCTTCTGTGGCCGCCAGGACTTCCACGTGTGAATCCAGCGCGTCGCTGACATCCGACGTCGCGAATAAAATGCGGCATCATGAAATAACTCGCGACCAGAGCCCCCGACCCCATCTTTCTACTTACTGCAGCCTTCAGGCCAGATCTTGCCGAGGGCCCCCGGGCCCGAAGCCGGACGAAAACGCCCAGAGCGGAGAATTGGCGACGCCCAGGTCTCACGGGTGGCCAGATGCTCCTTTCGTGAGCGCTGGAAGACAACGGAGTCGATGCCGCGTCGCGGACCCCGCGCAAGGTCGCGCGTAAGCACGCCAGTTCTCCCCTCGGTGTGCCGCGCTGGCGGCCCGCGTAAGCCACCGCCCAGGGTCGCTACAGCACATCACCACCAGGCCCCCCGACGCCATGAGTCCGTGGCTTACGCCGCACCGCCGACCCATTGGGGGCGGCAGTAGGAGTGAAAAAGGAGTTCGCGGAGCGCGCGCGCGATTGCTGGAGAGTTTGTTGCGGCTTCTTGGGAGTTCGTCGGGGACGGCTGGCGGATCGCGGCTCTGCTCTTGGGCGTCTCTGGGGCCCATCTTGGGTGGCGTGTGGGGTTCAATTAGGGACCTTCAAGGGGGTTGTGTTGAAGATGTTCGTAGCCTTTTTGGGGTCTCTTGGGGGCCTCATGGGGCCTGTCCCAGGTCTCCGACATCCACCCCCCGGACAGGCTCGGGGGTCGTCGGGACCCAGTTGGGGGTGCGTCCTGGCAAGAGTCCAGAGACCGATGTTGAGCAAATTGTAGTCGGGGGAGAGGATGATGATGATGATGATGATGATGATGATGATGATGATGATGATGATGATGATGATGATGATGATGATGATGATGATGAGGATGAGATGAGGATGATGAGGAGGATGAGGATGAGGATGAGGATGAGGATGAGGATGAGGATGAGGATGAGGAGGAGGAGGAGGAGGAGGAGAGGAGGAGGAGGAGGAGGAGTCGTAGGAGGAGGAGGAGGAGGAGGAGCAGGAGGAAGGAGGAAGGAGGAAGAGGAAGGAGGAGAAGGAAGAGGAGTGGGTTTCTCAGAGGTCTCCTGGCAGCACTTTTGACGCCTCTGGTGAGCCGTATTGGGGCCTCTAGGGGATTATTTTGGGCTTCTCGGGGGCATCTTGAGGCCTCTTGGGGGCCTCTTGGGGGCCTCTTGGGGCCTCCTCAGGTTTTCTCGGGGTCGAGTGCTCGAAATCTCCATTCCGTTTTCCCCTCAGACCCTCCTCTTGGGGCCGTCCTGGGGCCCCACTTGGTGGTTTCTGAGACCCTCTTGGGCCGTCTTGGAGCCCTCTTGGGAGCCTCTTGGGCTGTGTTGGGTCGATATTGAAGGCTTTTTCGGCTGTTGTGGGCCTCGTGAACGGCCAAGAGGCGAACGTGCTAAACACATACATGTTCCCTAGGGGATGGGACGATTGTTGCTTTCGTGAGGGTCTCTCGGGACGCCTCCTGATGGCTTCTTGGGGCGTCTAGGGGCCTCTGGAGCCGTCTGGAGGCAATCTCGGGCGTCTTGGAGCGATCTCCTGACGAGTCGTAGCCCTCTTGGATCGTCGGGGGATTATTTTGGGACCCTCTTGGCCCATTTTGGGGCCCTCTTGGGGCCGTCCTGGGGCCCTCTTGGCCCGTTTTGGTGGCTTCTGGGGCCTTCTTGGCGCTCTCTTGGGCCGTTTTGGAGCCTTTTGGGCTGCCTTGGATCGATCTTGAAGGCTTCTTGGGCTGTTGCGGGCCTCGTGAACGCCCAAGAGGCGAACGTGCTGAAAATATAGGTGTTCCATCGAGAATGGGACATGTTTTGCTTCTTGAGAGCCTCTTGGGACGCCTTCTGGTGGCTTCTTGGTGCGTCTTCGGGGCCTCTGGAGCCGTCTGGAGGCAATCTTGAGCGTCTTCGAGCGATCTCTCGACGACTCGTAGCCATCCTGGACCGTCCAGGAGGCCTTTTGGGACCCTCTTGTCCCATGTAGGGGCCCTCTTGGGGCCGTCCTGGGGCCCTCCTGGGCCGTTGTGGTGGTTTCTGGGGCCCTCCTGGGGCCCTCTGAGGCCGTCTTGGAGCTCTCTTGGGGGCCTCTTGGGCTGTCTGGGGATCGATCTTCGAAGGCTTCTTGGGCCGTTGTGGGCATCGTGAACGCCCAAGAGGCGAATGTGCTAAACATATACGTTTCCCCTAGGGGATGGGACGATTTCTGCTTCTTGAGGGCCTCTTTGGAAGCCTCCTGGTAGCTTCTTGGGGCGTCTACCTCTGGAGCCGTCTAGAGGCAATATTGGGCGTCTGGGAGCGACCTCTCGGCGACTCGCAGCCCTCTAGGACCGCCCGGGGGGCCTTTTGAAACTCTCTTGGCCCGTTTTGCAGCCCCCTGAGGCTCCAAGGGCGCGGCTGAAGCATTTGCCCCCCCCTCCCCCCTTCCAAACCGGCCGGAACGGGCTCCCGGGGGATGGGTTTAGTGAGGAAGCATCTCTCACGCCGTGACCCCAAGGGGTCGGCGGATTCCCCGACGTCATGATTGTGTCATAACGTCGAGCCCCAGAGGTCTCGACCCATTCCCCGTGACCAGTGTTTCATCCCCTGTCGTTTTTTGACGGCCCCGAGGCCCAGCAAGGGCCCCCCCGAGGCCGAACATGGCCACCTCTTTTCCCGTCGTGATTTTTCCGCGACTCGAGGGGGTCGGGGAACTCGTGTCTTTCTGTCGCCCACAGGAGTCCACCCGTGCCTCTGGCCTCATTGGTTCTAGGCCTCCCAGATGGGGTCCAAGCAGATGGGGTCGGAGGATCGCGCCGCATCGCCGATGCATCGCCGATGCGGCTCGATGTGGAGCCAGAGTTTCTCCACGCCGATGGCGCCGGTGCATCGCCGATGCATCGGCGATCCGGCGCGATCCTTCGACCCTATCTACTCGGACCGTATCCAGGAGGCCTCTAGACACGCTCCTCGTCCCGCGGAGGCCGCGCGAGCGTCCCGCGGTTGCCCCAGCGGTCGACAATACACAGCCAAGGCGCCGAAACAACAGGAGCAGTTCGGGTGCGGAAGGGGGTCTCGCTGCTCCCCTCGGGTCCTGCCCTGGTGCTGATGATGATGATGCTGATGATGCTGATGATGATGACGATGATGATGATGATGATGATGATGATGATGATGATGATGATGATGATGATGATGATGAGGAGGAGGAGGAGGAGGAGGAGGAGGAGGAGGAGGAGGAGGAGGAGGAGTCGTAGGAGGAGGAGGAGGAGGAGGAGGAGCAGGAGGAAGGAGGAAGGAGGAAGAGGAAGGAGGAGAAGGAAGAGGAGTGGGTTTCTCAGAGGTCTCCTGGCAGCACTTTTGACGCCTCTGGTGAGCCGTATTGGGGCCTCTAGGGGATTATTTGGGGCTTCTCGGGGGCATCTTGAGGCCTCTTGGGGGCCTCTTGGGGGCCTCTTGGGGCCTCCTCAGGTTTTCTCGGGGCCGAGTGCTCGAAATCTCCATTCCGTTTTCCCCTCAGACCCTCCTCTTGGGGCCGTCCTGGGGCCCCATTTGGTGGTTTCTGAGACCCTCTTGGTGATGATGATGACGATGATGATGATGATGATGATGATGACGATGATGATGATGATGATGATGATGATGATGATGATGATGATGATGATGATGATGATGATGATGATGATGATGATGCTGATGATGCTGATGATGATGACGATGATGATGATGCTGCTGCTGATGATGATGATGATGATGATGATGATGATGATGATGATGATGATGATGATGATGATGATGATGCTTACTCTCGCAACGCTAGGCCCACCCGGGCCTCCCGGATCCACTCGGAGCCCACCTGCTCCGCGCTCCGCGCCCCCCGCCAGGTCCCGCTCCCCGCCCGGCGGGGCCCTGCAGCTCCCGCCCGCGGCGCTGGCCGGGTGGCCGCCCTCGGAGGCCAGCCCCCAGGCGGCGCCCGCCCAGACTGCGGTCCGGCGGCGGCGGCGGCAGCGACAGCGAGTGGAAGAAGGAAAAAATCTGGAGAGAAAAAAACACACAGACACAATGAATCGTCGATTCCCCAGAAAAGATGGGAAAAGATGGGAAGTGGGGGGCAATACAAAAACCCAGAAAATATGGGGAATATTTTTATGTGTGTGTATTTATTTGTGTGTCCCAGGGTCCCTTCGAGAACGGCACAAACATCGACTTTGGGCTCCGGGCCTCCCAGACGGCGTCCGAGCAGATGGGCTCGGAAGATCGCGCCGAAGTTCGCCGATGCCCCAGCTCGATGCGGAGCCCGACTTTCTCCAAGCTGGCGTCGCCGATGCATCGCCGATGTATCGGCGGTGCGGCGAGATCCTCCTCCCCCTCCTCCTCCTCCTCCTCCTCCTCCTCCTCCTCCTCCTCCTCCTCCTCCTCCTCCTCCCTCCTCCTCAGGAGGAGGAGGTACGGGTAGGTCGGTCCCTGCTCATTCGAGGTACGTAGGTCTATAGGAATGCCAGGACGGTCGGCCCCTGCTCAAAGAAAGGCCCTGCGCCGCCCGGGCTCTGCCGTGGGTGTGCCCAGAGGTTCAAAGAACAAAAAATGGCATAAACCTGAACTTGTGGCGCTCCGCGCGGATTTCTTGGATCCGCGCTGGGCCGCCCTGGCGGCGAGAGCGAGGACGAGGACGACTCTGAGATCTCTAGGCCTGCTAGATGGGGTCGAAGTAGATGGGGTCGGAGGATCGCGCCGTATCGCCGATGCATCGGCGATGCGGCTCGATGCTGAGCCCGATTTTCTCCATGCCGCCTTCGGCGACGGTGGCGGCAGCGACGGCAGCGACAGCGACCGAAGAAGAAAATATTGCATAAACCTAAACTTTTGGCGCTCCGCGCGGACTTCTTGGATCCGCGCTGGGCCGCCCTGGCGGCGCCTCTGGCGCCGCATTGGCGCGCTCCGCGCGCCAGGGAGGCGGGTCCGGCGCAGATCCAAGAAATCCGCGCGGAGCGCCAAAAGTTTATGTTCATGCTGTTTTCTTTTTCCTCCTTATTAGGATTAGCAGTGTTCTTATTAATATGATGTTTCTGGTTATTATCAGTATTATCATTATTAATAGTATTATTCTTATCATTAGTATTACTATTGGTATTAATATTGTTATTGTTGTTATTATTGTTTCTAGTTGTTCTTTTTCTTATTTCGGGGAAGCGTAAGAATCGAGTATGTCGGCACTCGGGTTTGCCGACGTCTCTTGACGAGCGAGTCCTAGATTTTGACGGTTCGGGTTTCGTGGGATGTCTTCAGCGGGAGTTCGCGTCAAATTTCAGATTGGGTCTCGTCATGTTCATTTGGAGCCCGTCAGGCCAACCCGATTGTTCTTCTAGAGATGTTCGAGCCGCCTCCCGGCGGCGCCTCCAAGAAACCCGCGCGGAGCGCCAAAAGTTTCTGTTCATGCCGTTTTCTGGTTCCTCTTCGTATTACCTGTTTTTCTCATCATTGTGTTTCTTAGTATTATGATTGGTATTCTTCTTCTTTTAGAGATGTTCGAGCCGCCAACTTCCTTCGGGAGGCGTACAGAGTCTCAGTGGGCACGCGCGCCGTCTCTCAGGCCATGCTGTTCCGCAGCACCAGCCGTCGCCCACGCGCTCGAGAGCCGGCGGGGCGCGCGGCGCCATCGGCAGACTTCTGGCAGGTGGAGCAGGCAGTGGCCTGGCCTTCACGCCGTAGCAACCCAAGACCTCAGGTGGTGCCTCAACATCGTCATCATCATCACCATCATCATCATCATCATCAAGACATCATCATCATCGTCGTCGTCATCATCATCGTCATCATCATCATCATCATCATCATCATCATCATCATCATCATCATTACCACCATCATCATCAAAACATTATCCTCATCAACGACATCATCCTCATCAGCATCATCAACATCATCATCAACAACATCATCAGCATCATCGTCATCATCGTCAGCAGCATCACCTTCATCACCAGCATCATCGTAGTCAGTAGACTCATCATCATCATCATCATCATCATCATCAGCATCATCATCATCATCAGAATCATCATCATCATCATCAGCATCATCATCATCAGCATCATCATCATCGCCTCTGGCGCGCGGGTTGCGCCGTCTTGGTAGCACGCCCCACCGCGTTCTGCATAGAACCCGGACACATAACCACCAGCAACGCGCCGATGGGGCCGCCCCCCTTATCCTGTCATCACAGTGTAAAAAAGACCCGTACCCCCTCTGCTTGCCTCCAGGGTGCCTTGGGGGGGGTTCTTGGGTTTCGATGGTTGTTGCTGTGGAGAGCGCGACGCTCCCACACCAAAAATCAATGGACGTCCTGGGGTCTCAGGGCTGGGTCTCTTGTGCCCAGACCCCCGAAGTCATGATTGTTTCACGTGTTCCCAGGGACCGGTTTTTCATCCTGAATCTTTTTGTTGACGGTCCTGAGGCCCGTCAAGGGCCCCCAGAGGCCGAAAATTGTGAAGAACCTCCCGTCGTGATTTTCTCATTGCCCGAGGGGTCTGGGCGGAAGGTTTCTTGTGTTAGGTCGGGCGTGTCCTCCTACAGGGAGATTTGGGACGAACAAAAAAATCCAACATGGTCAATCGTCAGAAAATCGTCCCCTGATTATTTTTTGACTATGTTTGGATATTCCTCCCGTAGAGGGACGTGCCAGACTTGTAAGTCTTGTGGCCGAGCTCCCGCTGCACGGCGCCGCCCCCCCCCGCGGCAGGCGGCCGACGGCCTCCTGACGCCGCCGCGCCAGCCGCCCGGGGAGCTCCTCGACTTCGCCCCGCTGTAGCGAGCGCCACGGCCCCCCTGCGGGGCCGGCCGCGCGGCAGGGCCGCTGCTCCTGCCGCCAGACTTGCGTCGGGCACGTCCCTCGACAGGAGGGGTGTTCACACGTAGTCAAAAAGATAGCCTGGGGACGATTTTGTTTTTTTAGTATTTTCTGACCATTTGGGAGTCTTTGTTTGGACTAGTTTTTGCTTGTCGTCCCCAATCCCCCCGTAGGAGGACGCGCCCGACCTGGCGCCAGACCTCCGGCAGCAGGGCAGGGGATTGCGCGGCGCGCACGGCGGGGGCGGCGCGAGCCGAAGCAGAGAAAGCACGGTCTGAGCATAGGCGTTGCGCGCTCCGCGCGGATCTCTTGGATCTGCGCTGGAGCGCCCCGGCGGCGCCTGCGGCATCGCACCGGAGCGCGCCCCGCGCGCCAGGGAGGGGGCTCTGGCGCAGATCCGAGGAATCCGCGCGGACCTCCACAAGATTATGTTCCTGCAGTTGTGTTCTCCTTCTGGCAAAGGGGGGGGCTCCTCTCAAAGGGCGAGGGCCCCCTCAGGTTCCAGCAGCGGCGACGTGTCCCGACATGCCACAGGGCCACCCAGCAACGCTCTGAGAACCGAATGCGGCGTGCACGAGATGCTCGCATAATATTTCTGGCTGGGACAGTACGGCTTCAATACATCGGGTTGATGTTCTGAGGACAACTAAGAACAAATACATGATTTCTGCTGTTGTAACCTTCTCCTGTTCGGCGAACCTGTCGTGGCACCCTAATAGGAATGGCGGGACGGCCGGCCCCCGCTCACCAGGAGGACCCGAAGGCTCCCACGAAGGCGCCTTTTGGAGGCCGCGAGGGGCCTCCGAGGAGCCCCCCCCTGGCCTTCCCCTTAGAAGCCCCCCCCTCCGCTGTCGCATACGGTGGGAGGGCCTTGGTTGGGGAAGGTGCCCAGGGAGCCTTTCGGCCCTGGTAAAACGACGCAAAGATCGGGACAACATCGGATCGGGATAACTCGAAATCTCTGAGAATCGGCGGGTTTGGAGGATGCAAAGATCGGGACAGAATCGGATCGGGATAACTCGAAATCTCTGAGGATCGGCGGGTTTGGAGGATGTCTTGGGCGCCGCGGCCGCTCCAGAGCGTTCCGGAACGCTCTGAGAGCGCTCCGGAACGCTCTGGAGCGATTTATCCCGATCCTTGCCCTGTTTTAACTGGGGCAGCGGTGATATCCGTGGCCAAGCCCTAAGCGGTGCCTCCACCAGCTTCCAGACCCCCGGCTTCCTTGCCCAGCGGTTCCCGTGTCCAGCGCCCTCACCGCAGGAGGCCGCCCCGCCTCGCGCCATCCCCCCCCCGCGCGCGCGCCGCCACAAGCAAGACAAAAAGCGCGACGGCCCGTCCTCCCAGACCTCCTCGGCCTCCGAGGCACCGCCTCTCTGGGCCGTCGGCTCCGAGGGCTGCCTCTCGGGGCCGTCGGCCGCGTCCAGAGCGGCCCAGGACTCGGGGGGGGGGGGGGCACAACACGGCGTGGTGGCCACACCGTGTGGTGAGTCGAGGCGAGTCGGCGGGGATGCGGGGTCTCGGAGGGTTCGAGGTTCGAAGTGCTCGGACGTTCCCGCCGGTTCCTGGCGGCTTCCCAGCCTCGGGATGCTGTCCAGCATCTGCGCCTCGCCGAGAGCTTTCCGGGGGCTGGGGTGCCCGGATCGCCCCGAGCGTCGAGGGCCCCTAAAAGCGGTGTGGTGACCACACCGCGTGGCGATTCTGTGGGGCTTCGGGGTCCCCGCACGGCCGCACGGTCCGAGGACCCGGGCCGCGCTCTCCGAGGATCGCCTCGGGCGATCGGGGCCTCCATCGTCGCACGACCGCGCGGTGCCCAGGCCGCGCGGCGAGGTCTCCTGGGAGTTCTGGGTCGCCGCGCCGTCTGTCCCCGCACGGCCTGGGGACCCCCAAAAGGGGCCAGCACTCCGTCCCCACGAAGGGGTCGAGAACTCCGATGGGGGGCACACGGCGCGCGGAGGCAGTCGCGCTCTCGGAGGTCTGGGGCCGAGGTTGTTGGGGTGTTGCGCGCTGTGCCGGCGGGGTTCCCGCGGGCCATGGCAGGCGGTCCTTCTTCGCTCATCTCCGCTGGCGCGCCGCACAGAGCGCTGAGCGGAAGCGCTGGCAAGGCGTGGGGTCGCGCACAGGGACCCCCCAGAGGCGGTGGTCCAGGCCATGGCTGGCCTCAGCAGGCCCCCATGGCAGCCCAGGGCGGTCTCAGCAACCCACCCATGGGGCGCGCAGCGCCCACAGGGCGCCCCGGGAGGCGGCACGGGGATTCACGAGATCGGCCCAGGCTGCCCTGGGGACCTGGCGAGGCCAGCCTGGACTGCGGCTGGCGCGAGGGCTGAAAACAACCTTGCAGACACGAACGTTTGCTTAGCGAGTCGCGCCGCTTGTTCTGGCCCACCACGCCTCGGCGCGACACACTAACCACGTCCCGGTCCCCAAGCGTCGACGTTCCGAGCTTTTCACAGGTTCCCATCCCGCGAAGCAGAGCGACGCGCTAAGCAGCTTGCAAGGCACGTCGCAGAGGCCCCCCCGCCGCCGCGACACGCTAAGCAAGAGTTCTTGACCGCACTTGAGACCAACCTTAGCTTTGGAGGGGTGCCGTTGGGTTCTTCGTGTGCGGGCTGCCTGATTACCCTGGAGTGTTCGTCGTGTGGGGTCTCTTCATGGGGCTCCTGGTCATCGGCAGAGCGGCTCGTGACGTGTTCCTGACCCGCGTTCTCGCGGCCATGTTCCGAGTGTGTCTCTGAGGGGGGTCTGCGTGCGGCCTCAAGCCTGACCAGGAAGAGCCATGGTATTCTGGCGACGCGCACAGGGTGGTGTCGGCGACGGGGGTCGGCCTTCTTGGCAGGGGGGGGCGTCTTGCCCTGACCTTCCAGACTGTCCCAAAAATACGTAGCACTCCAGAGCTGTGTCAGGACTGCTTTAAACCTCCACCGGAATCTAGGTTCAAGGGTCCTGGTGCCTTTTTTGTGTAATCCTCCCGGAAGGTCGGGGTCGAGGCGCTAGGTCGGGGTCGAGGCGCTAAACGGACTTCCGTGGACACCCCAGAACCCCCAGGACTCCCAGAGACGTCCGAAACCTCCACATCCTCCTCGATATTCGTCATCCCTCCCCCTCGGTTCTCGATGATTCCAGGAGGCGGTGGTGACTCCGCCGGTGGTGACCCCCATTGGCCCTGCCCGATGCCTGCTGTGAGGGCCGCAAACCTCGCCACATTCGCTCTTGTGCGCGCCCCCGGGGCTGTTGCTGTGCACCCCCCCCTGTTCTCCGCGGCCCGCCCACTTCTCAGGAGCTTAGCTGCCATACGCCCGCTTCGACATGCAACACGCACCGTGTTCAAAACGTCCACGCTAACACGCTGCGCGTTGGCTCGGCACGTGTTGGCGAACACCTCGCGCCAGACCTACGTGATCAGTCTATGTGCCGAGCTCCGTGTCAACACGCTACGTGTTGCGTGTTGCGTATCGGGGCAGCGAAGCTCAGGAGGCGCCAATCCTTGAGACCTGGATGTCGCAGTCTGTTTCGCTCCAGGCACCTTCGCCTGGATTCGGGCCCTGGGGCCCTGGCGTATCGATGCAGCTCGAGAGATGTCCAGCTCGAGAGATGCCCCGGTCGGGAGTGTCACCGACGCTGCATCGTCTCGCAGCGTCTGGCCTCGGGGCTCGCACACCTGACAGGCAGCCCTGGCCAAGCCAATCCTGGGACATATCCTTGGCCCCTGGCCGGTGCGTGTGCTCTCGGCGCTGCCAGCAGGGCGGTCCAGAAGGAGCATCGCCGTCGACACGGCCACCACTTCTCCTCTCTTCGGCGAGAGGCTGGCGGAGGCAGCCGGGCGTCCCCTTCCGCCAGCGGAAGGCCAGCAGGAGCCAGCGGCAGCAGAGGATGCCCCCCCCGAAGAGACTGGGGCCTCCTGAGAGCGGTCTGCGCAGTGCACGATCATCTCGGAGAGCCAGGAGGCCGCAGGCGCTTCCTCGCCCCCGATATCTCCGACCTCCCCCCGACAGAGCAGGCCGTTCAGAAGAGAAGGTTCGGGGGCCGGGGTCGCCATACCCACCCACCCCCGTCGGGACGGGCTCGGCCAGGGCCAGCGTCGGCTGCTGTGCGGAGGGCGCCACCCCTCCTCCCTCCCCGTGGACTTCTCCCCCGCGCGTGGGGCTGCGACGAGAGGGGCGGGGCGCCGGACTTTTCCCCAGCCGCGCCTTCGCTGCCTCGGTGCGGCGGGGGCCGCGGCGACGGCCGAGCCCCTCCTCGCGGTCCTCTGGCCGCGAGGCCAGGCCCACCCCAGCGCGGGGGGGAGAAATAGCATCAATTCCACGCCGCCGCGGGGGGCCCCCCTGGCCCCATCGGCATGCTCCTCCCTCGCTCTTCATCCGGCAACGATACCGCATATCGACAGCAACACGCCGATGGGGCCCTGGGGGCCCACGCGGCGGCGTGACGTTGATACTCTACCCAGACCCCCGACGTCGTGAGTTTTGTTCGCAGCGTCGACCCGCAGCGGTCTGGACCCCTTCCTGAGGACCAGTTTCTCATCCTGCGTCGTTGTTTGGCAGCCCCGAGGCCCGGTTTGGGGCCCGGGAGGCCGAAAGTAGCGGAAAGCCTCCCGTCGCAACTTTCTCACGACGCGAGGGGGCCCGGGCATCGCCCCCCCGACCAGCGCCTCCCGCCGCGGCGTCGAACAGAGGCGCCGACGGGCGGGGCGGAGCGCGCCAACGCCGCGGAACGTCGGGCCGGCGCCGGCGGGCGCTGCCCGCCCGCCCCGTGCGCCGCGGGGGGGGGAGCGAGGCCGTGGCGGCGCACGGCGGGGTCTGCTGCACGGGGGGCGGGGACGGGCTGGCGGGTCGTCGGCTCCTCGGGAGGCGGTGCGGCAGCGGCGCCTGGCCGGGAGCGCTCCGGGCGGTGCCCGAGCTCGGCCCAGACGGGCCGCGGGAGCCCTGGGCGATCACCCGAAAGCCACACGCGAGGGGGGCCTCTCGCGAGAATGGCCTTGAGCGCGGACTGGGGCCTCCCTGGGTCGCCGAGCGCGAGGCGATGGCAGCGGTTTCCGCGACTGGGTTAGCCCCCCGCCCCCCCCACACACCCCCTTTGCCGCGCACCGAGGGTCATTCTTGCTAGGGCCACTCTTGCGTGCAGCCGAGGGGGGACATCCTGGGAAGTGACAGCCTGGTGGAGGAGAAGGAGGAGGAGTCAGAGGAGGAGGAGGAGGAGGAGGAAAACGAGGACGAGGACGAGGACGAGGAGGAAAAGAAGGAGGAAGGGGGCGTCGTTGCTCTCGCCCGCACCGTTCTCCCCCACTCACTGTCTGCCTCTCCCCCCCTCCAATCCCGAATAATTTTCCTGCGCCCCCCCTCATTGCACTTATCCTCCTCCTCATCATCCTTCTCCTCCTCCTCCTCCTCCTCCTCATCATCATCATCATCATCACCCTCATCACCATCATCATCATCATCGTCATCGGCATCACCATCATCATCATCATCATCATCATCATCATCATCATGATCATCATCAGCAGCAGCAGCATCATCACCATCACCATCACCATCACCATCACCATCACCATCATCATCATCATCATCATCATCATCATCATCACCATCACCATCACCATCGACATCATCAGCAGCATCATCATCAGCATCAGCATCATCATTATCATCATCGTAATCGACATCACCATCATCATCACGATCACCACCATCATCATCATCATCATCATCATCATCATCATCATCACAACCATCGTCATCATCATCATCAGCAGCATCATCATCAGCATCATCGTCATCACGACCATAATCATCATCATCATCATCATCATCATCAGCATCATCAGCATTATCATCATCAAATTCATCATCACCATCATCCTCATTACCATCATCATCATCGTCATCGACATCACCATCATCATCTTCATCACCACAACCACCATCATCATCACCACCATCATCATTCTCACCACCATGATCAGCATCATCATCAACATAATAGTTATCATCATCATCAACATCATCAGCAGCATCACCACTATCATCGTCATAATCATCAACAACATCACCATCATCATCGCCATCACCATTATCAGCATAGTCAACAGAATAGTCACCATCAACATTCTCATTATCATCATCGCAATCATCACCATCATCATCACCATAATCATCATCATGATCATGATCAACATCATCCTCATCATGACAATCATCACCATCGTCATCATCATCAACATCATCAGCATCATCATACTCATCATCAGCACAATCAGCATCATCGTCATCACCATCACCATCGTCATCAACAGCAGCATCAGCATCATCATCTTCGTCATCGTCATCATCATGATCGTCATCATCATCGGCGCCAACATCATCATCAGCATCATCAGCAGCATCATCATCACCGGCATCATCATCGTCATCATCATCACCATCATCATTATCATCATC
>CAUYUJ010002186.1:87500-92343 GCA_963575745.1 Prorocentrum cordatum
ATCAGCCAGGGTGGCTCCCCCTTGGGGCTCCCAAATGATGCCCCTGGCAGCGTTTTGTGATCATGAGAGAGTGTGAGTGTGAGCGAATGTGACTGTGAGTGAGTCTGAGTGAGAGTGAGTCTCATCTTATCTTATCGAGTCCTATCTTATCGAGTCCTTGTCATATATCTTATCTTACCTTATCATATATTGTGCTATCTTATATTATCTTGTAGTATCTTATTTTGTCTTGTCTTATCTGGTGATTATCATTGGGAGGAGGGAGGCGCGAGCGGGAGGAAGGAGGAGCAGTGGGAGGCGTCAGAGTAATAACAAGAACCCCAATCCTTAGGATATGGGGAAAAATCATGACGTCGGGGTCCTGGGTCTTCTGCCTTCGAGCAGGCGTCCGGGCCTCCCACACGGGGTCCGAGCAGAGGGGGCTGGAGGATCGCGCCGCCTCGCCGATGCTTCGGCAGTGCGGTTCGATGTGGGGCCCGCTGATCTCCAGGCTCACGTCGCCGATGCATCGGCGATGCATCGGCTATGCGGCGCAATCCTCCGAGCTCATCTACTCGGGCCCCATTTGGCCATGTGCGAGGCCTCCAGGGAAGTCATGGTAATGATAGTTACACGAAACGCTCCTGGTCTTCCGGTTCCCCGCGTGGGCTCGCGCGGCATCGCTAGAGGCAAAGATAGCGTCGAGTCCCTGGGGCGCGTCCTGAGCCAGCCGCGTCGCAGGCACATCCTGACGTCACTCTCGTCCTCGCCCGCCCGTGGCCATGGCCAGCCGCTCTCGAGGCTTCCGCGGTGCCGTCGCCCCTTTTCTCCACGAGCGCTGTCTTCGAGGCTCCCAGGTCTCCGAAGAGATGGTTGTTTCAATCCCATCGATTGCTCTCGATCTCGTGATCGTTTTCTGATTGATTGTTTTGCCGATCGGCGCGGGCCTTCGCACCCCCCCTCCCCCCCCGTGGAGTGGATATGCTGTTTTTGGCGCCTGTTTCGAGAAGGTGGAGACCCTCCCCCACAGGACGCACTGTTGCAAACAGTCGCATTAAGCAGAGGTCTGGAACCAGACCCCCCCCCCTTCCGCCCAGTGTCGAAACGCCGAAGAAGAAATCCTTTTCACCTCGGCCCCCAGGAATCTTGTTCTGACCCCGGGACCTTCAACAACGGAGCCAGGACGCAAAGCTACCCCACGGCGAAGGTCGGCGGCGAACCCGGGGAGGGGGAAGTGCGAAGGGGCGGGCCTGCTCGGAAGGCTCGGAAGCCCCCCGGCCCTCTGCGAAGCTTCCTGAGCCTTCCCCGAAGACACGGGAGACTTCTCCGAAGGCGCGAGGGCTTCTGAGAAGTCCCGCCGCCTTCTGAGGAGGGCCTTCTCCCTGTCCTTCTCCCCCCTCTTCGCTCGCCGCCGAGGGGGGGTCCGGGGCTCCGTGGCCGCGGATGGAAGGATCGCCTCGCCGGATGCCCGAGCTCGGCCCACGGAGGCTCCTGCACGATCCGGGGGGCCTTCGGGGGCGCCTCGGGGGCTGCGCGCCGCCACGGACGGGTTCCCTTCGGGGTCCTGGCCAGGGCGCGCCTTTGGAGGAGTCCGTGTGGGGGGGGGAGGTCGGCCCAGGGCGGGCCCCACGCCCTCCAGGGATCGCCAACGGGCCTCCAGAGGGCACCCGTCCCGGGGCCCAGAGCTACGCAGGTGGGGCGCTCTCCGTCGGCACCCGATCTCTTCCTCCTCCTCGTCTTCCTCCTCCTCCTCCTCCTCCTCCTCCTCCCTCCTCCCTCCTCCTCCTCCTCCTGCCTCCTCATCATCATCATCATCATCATCATCATCATCATCATCATCATCATCATCATCATCATCATCATCATCATCATCATCATCATCATCATCATCATCATCATTCTCGTCTTCCTCCTCCTCCTCTTCCTCGTCTTTCTCCTCCTCCTCCTCCTCCTCATCCTCCTCCTCCACCTCGTCTTCCTCCTCCTCATCCTCATCCTCATCCTCATCCTCATCCTCGTCGTCCTCCTCCTCCTCCTCCTCGTCTTCCTCCTCCTCCTCCTCCTCCTCCTTCTCCTCCTCCTCCTCTCCCTCCGTCGGCACCCGATCCCCTCCGCTCGCCACGTGGCCGGCACTTCGCGCACCGCGGCTTGGGCCGGAGAGGCGCCCTTCTCCGGGGCGGCGACGCGAGCGCGCGGGGATGAGCCGCGGGTCGCGCCTCGCGGAGAGCGGTGTGCGAAGTCAGGCGGCCTGGCGAAGGAGATCGAGGATCGAGGCGGGCGTCCTCGCCCCGCTGTTCGGCCCCCCAGAAGAGCCCTCGCGGCCCCCATGTCTGGCTCGCGGGACTGCCGCGGGGCGGTTGGCTCGAGAGAGCGCTGGCCATGCTCCATGTTCGCGGCATGGTGCCCGCAGTCAACACGCACAGGAAGGATGGGCAACTTTCCCAAGGGTGCCCTGGCATCCTTGCTCCTTCGGCCCATCCTTGGCCACTTTCGTTGGCCGCGCCACGCCCGAGAAGCTTCGAAATGGCCTTCCAAGGCCCTGCATCCTGATCGTGCATCCTTATGGTGCGGGTCGACTGTGTCTTCATGGCGTCGGACCTCAAAGGGGAAGCTGGATGAACACGACTCGGCCAGCTTGGGCGAGAGTTGGACACACGTGTGGCCAGATGCTTTTTTTAAGCGCCCGGCCGTGCTGTAGCCGTGTGCGCTAGGCCTCCGCAAGCGTATCCCGTACGTGGCCTCCGGATGTTCCACATGTGAACCGAGCTACGGGTATTTCCAGCTTGTTGGTACGATGTTCCCCTCGGCTATCCCATGACTCCAGCAAGGTGGATGTGCTACGCAGGGGGTTCTGCTTGGGACGGGCCAGAGCAACAAGGGAGCCGCACAATGCGGGACGGGAGGTGTGCCAGTGAGCGAAGAGCTCGCATGGGCATGCTCTGCTGCGGAAAAGGCGCCGATTCATGCGCACGCGGCCCGGGCCTGCTTTCCCGGCCAAGCTGGTCGAGCTGTCCGTCGAGGCCCCGCAGGTCCAGGAGAGGGGTGTACCCCCACCTCAGGGAAAGCAAGGCGCACGCACAACATACAGGAGTACACCCGTGGATGCCACGACAATGAACACCCTAACAGTCCTATCATTAAATTTTAGATGTGTTTTATATGTCGGAGCATGTTTGAACATGTTTTAAACATGTTTAACACATGTTTAAGACACCTGGAAATTATTTGACTACATGCTTCCTCTCCATTGATCGTCTTCCACAAGTGTACACACAAGCACTCCAAGGCAACACAGAACGGACGACAAGCCAGGAGTGGCACGTCGACTCGCTACATGACAGCCGGGTGGCCAGCGATCGCCCCGCAGCTCGGCCGCCCCAGCGCGCCGCCAACCAGATCGGCCCTCCGCATGAACGCCCGCAGTGGACAGGTTCGGTGTTCCTCGGTACCTTCCACCTCCTCCTCCCACCTCACACCTCACACCTTCTCCTCCTCCTCCTCCTCCTCCTCCTCCTCCTCCTCTCACTCCTCCTCCTCCTCCCTCCTCCTCCCTCCTCCTCCCCTCCTCCTCCTCCTCCTCCTCCTCCTCCTCCTCCTCCTCCTCCTCCTCCTCCTCCTCCTCCTCCATATTTTCACCTTATGAATAACTCCCCCCCTGTCGCACCCCAAAAGACGTTTCGGTAGGGGGGGGCCGGCGTTTCGCCTGAGATGTCCTCACCAATTAACGGCCCTGAAGCTTAACACCTGCAATGGCTTCACGGATAGAGGGCGGGTCGTGGTCAAAATGTGGTTCTCGCTTTAGCGTCACGCACATTTGTTTTTAAGATAAGCAAGAGCAAGAGCTTCACAGATGGAGGGCGAGTCGTTTTCAAAATGTCGCTCAAGGCTTAGCGCCGCGCACAATCGTCTTCAAAGTCGGAAAGAGCTTCCCAAATGGAGGGCGGCTCCTTTCCAAAATGTAGCACTCGCCTTAGCGCTGCGCACATTCGCTTTACATTATTGCAAGAGCTTCACGGATGGAGGGCGGCTCGTTTTCAAAATGCGGTTTTCGCTTTGCGCCACGCACATCCGTTATTCCATCCCACAGCCGTGTCAACGATTACTACGCTTGACGCCCCAGGAAGTGCGTTCCGGCACGATTTAGGACTGTCGGGGCGCAACAGTCCTGCTGTGTCGCGGAGCTGTAGTCCCACGCAAGGTGTTCTGGCACGATTCGGGGTCGTCAGGACGCAAGAGTAACGTTGATTCGCGGCGCTGATGTCTGATGTCCCAAGACATGCGCTTTGGCACGATCGAAGATTCCCAGGCTGTCGTCTTCCAGCGGGGCAATTCCCGTTGTGACAGTAATTTCTTGAAGGACCTGTGAAGAGGAAACTCGGAGGGCGGATTTTCTTTGCAGCAGCATTGGCGCCTATTGGGTTTACACTGGTTCTCCTTCTCCTCCTCCGCCTCCACCTCCTCCTCCCCACCTCCTCCTCCTCCAGCCTCCTCCTCCCAACTTCCCCTGCTCCCACCTCTTCGTCCTCCTCCTCCTCATCCTCCTCCTCCCCGCCTCCTCCTGCCCACCTACTCACCCTCCTCCTCCTCCTTCTCCTCCTCCTTCTCCTCCTCCGCCTCCTCCTCCTCCTCATCCTTCTCCTCCTCCTCCTCCTGCTCCCACCTCCTCCTCATCATCTTCCTCCGCCTCCTGCTCCTCCTCCGCCTCCTCCTCATCCTCCTCCTCGTCCTCCTCCTTCTCGTCCTCATCCCACCTCCTGTCCATATCCCTCCTCCTCCTTCTCCGCCTCCTCCTCCTCCTATTCCTCCTCCTCCTCCTCCTCCTCCTCCTCCTCCTCCTCACCGATTCCTTTCCCTGATAGAGAAC
>CAUYUJ010002187.1:0-27500 GCA_963575745.1 Prorocentrum cordatum
CGGCGCGCGAGCGAGGGCGCCGCCCGGAGAGCCTGGCGCCCCCGCTGGGCCGAGCGCGGCCCAGAACCCGCCGCTGCCCTTCTTCCCCATGACGCGATGGCGCTGTCGGAAAATCAAGAAGGCAGGCTGTGGCCTCCTCCGGCCGCGGGGGGCCGTCGCCGGGCCGCGTGGGCCGTCAGAGAAGGACTCCGGCGAGGAGCCACCGGCCCCGGGGAAAGGACGTCGTGACTTCTGCGCGGGGGGCCCCGTGTTGAACAAAGCAGGGCGTCGCGCGTCTGGGCTGGGGAGCGTCGGACCTCTGCCACTGGGGTCGCGCGGCGACGCCGAGCCCACAGCGGGACGCAGGCCGGCGGAGGCGCGCACAACGGAGGGGCGGGGCGAGGCGGAGGGCGGCAGCGGAAGGGGGGAGGGAGAGGAGGGAAAGCCAGTCCCGGGGGAAGGGTCGGGGCCGCGGAGGAACAAATCAAGACGTCGCAGGTCTGTGCCCGCGTCGGGCCACCGGACCCTCGCAGATCGATCCAGCTCGAAACATCGCGCAGGGGCGTGGGCGCAAGGGCTGCGGTCGTGATTCGCGGCGTCGGATCCCTGGGCCGCTCGGACAAGAAGCCTAGGCGGCCCGTGGGCGGCGGCGGATCGGCGAGGACGGGTGGCGAGCCGGAGCAGAGGAAGAGCACGCACCACCGGCGCGAGCTCTCGGAGCTCCGCGCGGACTTCTTCGATCGGCGCTGCACCCCCCCTCTGGCGCCGCCCCTGGCGCGGCCTGGCGATCCCAGGAGTCCGCGCGAAGCTCCGAAAGTTGCTCTTGCTGCGCCGCTGTTGTTCGTCTCCACGTGCGCCGCTCTCACAGGAAGCCCGGCCCGGCGCCGGGCGGCGGTGAGAAGGCGCGGGCGAGCGGCGAGTAGGTCCATGGAGATTGCGACACCACCACCGCCAGCGCGAGGCGCCAGGCAGGGTGCTCCTGGTGGCGTGGCCCCCCCCCATCTCGCTCGAGGCATCCCCTAATTATCCCCAGTTCGGGGAGGCATCGTGGACCCCCTTAAGGTGGCCCACCTGGTGGTGGTGGTGGTGGTGGTGGTGGTGGTGGTGGTGGTGGTGGTGGTGGTGGTGGTGGTGGTGGTGGTGGTGGTGGTGATGGTGGTGGTGGTGCTGGTGGTGATGGTGGTGGTGGCGGTGGTGGCGGTGGTGGTGGTGTCGCCTCTCCTGCCTCCGAGGCGCGGCGAGGCACAGGAAGAGGGGAAGGGGAGGGAGGGAGGGCATGGTGGCCTGCCGCCCACGACGCGGGCACCGAGGAAAGACCCTCTGATGGGCACACCCCGGCCGTGTGGCGCGCCCCACACTGCCGGCCGACGCGACCCGCCCCGGTGAACACCCGAACTAAACGAGCCTGGCGCTGGGGCCGCGGACACAGGAAAAGCGAGGCGGGTCCAGCACCCCGTGTTGTCACCACGTGGGCCCCCCAGAGGTCTGGACCCCTTCCCCGGGAACGGCTTTTCACCCTGAGTCGTCTCTTGACGGCCCCGAGGCCCGGCAAGGGCATGGTGAAAACCTATGTCTTCACGACGCGAGGAGCAAGGGGGGGGGGGGGAGGCGGAAGGCGGGGGGCGGGGATGGGTGCGGAGGGTGAGGGGAGTACGGTCGGGACCCTTTGCTCAGCGTGTCGCGGCGGCGTCCCCCCCCCCAGCGACCCACTATGCCGTGCGAGCGGATAGCGTGTCGCTCCGCCCCGCGGCCCGCGGGGCGGGAAGCTCGGAAAGGGCTCGGCGGGCCAGAACTGGTGGAGGGACACGGCACGCCAAAGTTGCGGACCGTGGGGGGGGGGAAAGAGGGGGGGGGGGCGGGAGGAAGGCAGGAGGGCCCCCCCCCCCCCCTCTGCCCCCCCTCCTTCCCCACCCTTGCCCCCGAATTGCCACTCGCCGCTCTTGCACCCCCCCTAGGCGGTGGGGGGATTCTGGGCGCCCGAGATGGGCACGGACAACATCGGCACGATGCCAAAGAACAAATGCTCCCCAAAACTGTCAGCGGCCGCTGTTGGGCAGGCGGCCTGCTGTCACAAAGGGACAACGTCCGCGGCGACACCGACGGCGAGTCCTGCTCAAAGAGAACCAGACATGCTGTCGGTCTTGGGGGGCAAGTATGGGGGGTGAGGGAGGAGGGTAGGGGAACAGAAGCGGCCGGGCCGCCGCCGTCTCGGGCCAAGTTTCTGCTTGGAGGCCGCGGCGGAGAAGGGCGAGGAGGATGGACCGCAGCTGAGGCGCAGCAGGTTCTCCGAGCCGAGCAGTGAGTGGCATCGGGGCGCGCGCTGCACACAATTGGGCGTCTTCGGGCTGGCCCCCATGGGTCACCACAGCCTTGGTCCCCAGGCCCCCTCGGGTCACGAACAAAAATCATGGCGGATGATGTTCGGAGATTGTCGGCCACTGGGTGGGCTTGCCGGGTCCCAGGACCGTCAAATAACGACTCAGGGTGGAAAACGGGTCCAGGGGAATGGGTCGAGACCTCTGGGGGCCGACGTCATGAAACATCCATGACGTCGGGGCTCTGGGTCTCTTGGAAGCGTATGCAAAGCGAGGGCGCCAAGTGAGAACGGGCATGGAGAAGGGCGAAGAGGGCGCGGAAGATGCGCAGGATGAGGAGGAGGAGGAGGAGGAGGAGGAGGAGGAGGAGCCGGAGGAGGAGGAGGAGGAGGAGGAGGAGGAGGAGGAGGAGGAGGAGGAGGAGCCGGAGGAGGATTTTGCAAACCTCGCGCAAGAGGAGGGAAAAACGAGCGGGGCCTCTCACCCCAGGGCGGCAGCACCGGTACCGCAGCTTGCCGCCGGGGATGGTCCCCTCGGGGGGGGGGGGGGGTGCGCGCAGCCGGCTTGCAGCTGAGGCGCCACGCAGCCAGTGCTCTAGCAACTTGCGGTCCTCCTCCTCCTCCTCCTCCTCCTCCTCCTCCTCCAAAAGAGGGGCATCGCAAGTAAGGGCTCTGACGAACCCCCCCTGGGCGGGGGCGGAGCGCGCGCTCGTGGCAGGCGTAGGCGCCGCGGGGGGGGGGGTCCAGGCGCAGACGCCCCGCAGAGCCGCGCGCACCTTCGAGGAAGCCAACTAGCTACAGGGCAGTTTTTAATACATAGGATCTTTTTAAAACATATAGGATGTTTAATACATGACGAATTTACGAATAAATTCGTGCATGAATTCATCGATGGTTTTAAGACTAAATCCCAATATTTTTAAAAATACATGATCCGCACGCGGGGCATGTATTAAAAACGGCACTGTATGCGAGTGCGGCTGGTTCGCGTCGCGATGTCGCGGGCTGAGCACCTGCCAAGCAGACCCAACCCAACCCGAGGACCAGAACTTCGGGCGGGGGGGGGCGGGCATGGGTTCCACGTGTTCTTTGTCAATGTCCCCTGCGACCTCCGCCCCCCCATTGGGAGTGGAGGGCGAACCGGGGCCTTCGGGTTGGGCTCGGGTGGCCTGGCGGGCGGCGAGGGGCGCTGGCTGCCGACGCCGCGCGGATCGCTCGACCTCGAACCGTCGCGGCCCTCCGACGGCGCAGGTCGCTCGACGTCGGCCGGCCCTGCGCCGCGCTGGCAGCGTGGAGCCCGGACCGCCCGCGCCGGGGTCGCCGCCGCGCCCGCGCGGCGCAGGGCCACCGTGGCGATCGCGCCGCTCCGCGGCGTGGAGCAGGCGGGTCCTCGAGTCCTCGAGCCCAGGGTTAGGTCGGGCATGCCCCCCATACAGGGGGACTTTGGACGAACGAAAAAAAGCAAAGACTCAAAAGATATGCAAAAAAACAATCCAAAACATTGAAAAAAGTCGTCCCCGGACTAATTTTTGCACATTTGGGAGAATTCCTCCTGTCGAGGGACAGGCCAGGCTTGAGCCCAGGGGCTTCCCCCCGCGCCAGCTCTTCGTCTCGAGCCGTCTTTGCTGCGGCCCCGGGGCCCGCGGAGGCCCCCCGCAGAGCCCGACAACGGCAACGACAACGGCAATCTCCAGGACGCGCTTCCTCAGGACCCGCTTCGGCGGTGGACAAACCTCCCTTTAGTAAACCTCCCCTGCGTGAAAACGACCTGGGACCGAAAACGACGGACCTGGACCCGCAAAAATGACGGCCGCGACGCCCTCTCGCGAACCGAAGACGGCCACTTCCTCAATCGACGTGTCAGGGTAGGCGGTCTGTCCAACCCCGACCGCTTGCTCCATGGCGAGTCTGCGACGCCAGCGACCCTGAACTAGTTAACGGGCGAAGAACGGTATGAAATAAACTGTTTCGCTGTCGGGGGCGCCTGTCCCTGGGCGGCTGGAAAGTTTCTACCCTTGCGGTGGCACCGTAGGTGTGTAAACTTTCCAGCCGCCCAGGGACAGGCGCCCCCGACAGCGAAAAAGTTTATGTTATACTGCAGGTCCGTGCCGTGTCGACCCTGGCGTTGGTTCCTGACACCGCGTCGATCGTTCAATCTTGAACGATCGGCGGCTTTCCGATCACCCGATCGTTCCATGTAGGCCGATTCCGGGCCACTGGCGGCGTTCAACCTTGAACGCCCGCGGCGGGGTCGCCGCCGGTCGACACGACGCGAACCTACCGTACCGTTCTTCGCTCGCTGAACTAGAGCGCAGGACTGCACAACACATAAACTTCCGGAGCTCCGCGCAGACTTCTTAGGGGAGCGCGCGGAGCGCGCCCGGGGCGGCACCCGGAGGCGCCGCAAGAAGGGGCCCCGCGCCGAATCCACGAGAGCCGCGCGGAGCTCCGACGGCTTCCAGCCAGAGCCGACAGTGAGGATGCGCGGCAAGGATGCAAGCCCCCTGGCACGCACATGCCGGAGCTCTTCGAGCGGGGCTGGCCATCGAACGGGGCCAGTGATGGACCGAGGAGGCAAGGATGCAGGGGCACCCTCTGGGAAAAGGTTGCCCATCCTCGCCCATCCTGACCACCGACATCGACTGTTATGCTCATGCCGTTCTTCTTCGAGGAACCTCGGGCGGGCCCTGGCAGCATCACCAGCGCCCCAGGCCCCGCTGGCGGCACCTGCCGGCGGCGCAGAGAGGGGGCCCCGAGGCCTGGGGCCCTACGGGCAGAACGGGGCCCCAGGCTGGATCAACCTCAGGGCCCCGTCACTATAGGCCCCGTCACCATGGGCCTCCCAGGTGGGGTCGGAAAGAAGATGGTCGGAGGCTCGCGTCGCGTTCGAGGCCCCTCGTCCTTGGGGCCCCGTCACTATAGGCCTCCCAGGTGGGGTCGGAAAGAAGATGGTCGGAGGCTCGCGTCGCGTTCGAGGCCCCTCGTCCATGGGGCCCCGTCACCATGGGCCTCCCAGGTGGGGTCGGAAAGAAGATGGTCGGAGGCGCGCGCCGCGTCGACGATGCGTGCTGCATCACCGGTGCGTCGGCGATGCACGGGCGACATCGGCGATGCATCGGCGGCGTCGGCGTGGAGAAAAACGGGCCCCACATCGAGCAGCGTCGCCGATGCATCAGCGACGCAGCGCGATCCTCCAACCCCATCTACCCCAACCTCATATGCCGCCGCGCCGTTTGCACCTAAACGCGCCCGAGTGGATGAAGCCAGCACCGCGGCAAGCCCAGGGTCCACTCTGCGTCAGAGGCGGAAATTGCCCCGGTGGGCGAGGCGCTCTCCCCAAGACGTAAGGCCGCGCGTCAGAACAAACGGCGCTGCGACATACTCTGAACCCATCTACCCAGACCCCCGACGTTATGCTTTTGTCACCACGTGGACCCCCAGAGGTCTGGACCCCTTCCCCGGGTCCGGCTTTTCACCCTGAGTCGTTCGTTGACGGCCACGAGGCCCGGCAAGGGCCCCCAGACGCCCAACATAGCGCAAAACCTTGTGTCATGATTTCTTCACGACGCGAGGAGCAAGGGGGGGGGGAGGTGGAAGGCGGGGGGGCGAGGATGGGTGCGGAGGGTGAGGGGAGTACGGTCGGGACCCTTTGCTCAGCGTGTCGCGGCGGCGTCCCCCCCCCCCCAGCGACCCACTCTCCCGTGCGAGCGGATAGCGTGTCGCTCCACCCCGCGGCGGGGCGGGAAGCTCGGAAAGGGCTCGGGACGTTGGCATCGGGGCTCGGAGCAAGGGCGGCATCGGAAGGCGAGGGGCAAGGGGAGAGTACGGCCCCGAGGCCTGGTAAGGGCCCCCAGACGCCCGAAATGCATCGCAAAACCCTCCGTCTCGCTATTTCTCACGACGCGAGCGGGTCTGGGTTCTGGGTCCGAGAACCCCAGACCTGGTAAGGTCCCCCGGACGCCCGAGGAGGAGGAGGAGGAGGAGGAGGAGGAGGAGGAGGAGGAGGAAGAGGAGGAGGAGGAGGAGGATGAGGAGGAAGAGCTAGAGAGGAGGAGACGAGAGAGGAGGAGGAGGAGGGGAGGAGGGAGGGGAGGAGGGGGAGGGGAGGAGGAGGAGGAGGAGGAGGAGGGAGGAAGAGGAGGAGGAAGCAGGAGGAGGAGGGGAGGAGGACCCGACGCGAGGGACGAGGGAAGGCTGCGGCCAGGTATTTCTTATAACTTTCAGGCGCCCCCCGGAGCCGGTCTTCGAGCCGCCGGGCCTGCCCCCAGGAAGCGCGCGGGCGCCCCCGGCGCCCCGCGGGCCGCCGACGGCGCGGCAGTCGGCAGCGGGCCGCGGCCGCTTGGGCGGCGGCTCGGGGCCGTCGAGCTCGATGACGGAGGAGCAGTGCAAAACCTCTGGCCCCAAAGATCCAGCGCAGTGGAAGACTCGAGACGGAGGCTTTGCGCCGTTTGCGGCCTCAGAGGCCCTCGCCGGGCCCCTGGGGCCGTCACAGAAGGACTCAGGGGTGGAAAACCGGTCCCGGGGAATGGGTCGGGACCTCCGGGGACCCCGCACTTGACGACCTACCAGACCACCCCAGCCCAACCCGAAGACCCGAATTCGACCCGAACTTCGGGTTGGGGGGTGTACGGGTTCCATGTGTTTTTCCAAGGTCCCCCGACCCCCCCAACTGGAAGTGGAGGGCAAATTGAAGCCATCGGGTTGGGTTGGGGTGGCCTGGTGAGTGGTGAATGCGGGCAAGATTTACATCCATATCCAGTGCGCCTCCGATTTGTTTGGAAGGGGCGCCACAAGGCCGAGGTGCACTGGACATGGATAAAAATCGAGCCTGTAGGGGGGGCAAACTTGTCCATGTCCAGTGCGCCTCGGGTTTCTGGGGAAGGGAGCCCGGAACTCCACACTGCAGTGGATATGGACATAAGTACTGCTCGCAGTGACTTTTACCTAACAGCGAAGACTGATAGGTTTCTAGTGGTCTCAAAAGAGCTCACAGATCACTCCACAGGGGGGTCCGGGCAGGTGTTGGGGAGTTGCCGGGCGGCAGGGTGCCGGGCTCGTTTTTCACCAACAGTCACACACTTCGTGCTCTTCGCCTTCCCAGAACTCCATTCCCAGGCACATTCTGAATACCCGGATGCAACAGTCACACACAAAGTGCTCTTCGAGATCCCAGAACGCTATTCCCGGGCCACATTCTGAATAACCGGATGCAACAGTCACACACTTCGTGCTCATCGACATCCCAGAACGCCATTCCCGGGCCACATTTAGAATAACCGGATGCAACAGTCACACACTTCGTGCTCTTCGAGTTCCCAGAACGCCATTCCCGGGCCACATTTTGGATGCCCGGAGCCAACGGTAGGCCACTTCGTGCTCTTCTATTTCCCAGAACTCCATTCCCGGGCCACATTTTGAATGCCCGGAGCCAACTGTAGGCCACTTCGTGCTCTTCGAGTTCCCAGAACTCCATTCCCGGGCCACATTTTGAATGCCCGTAGCCAACTGCAGGCAACTTCGTGCTCTTCGACTTCCCAAAACTCCCATTCCTGGGCCACATTTTCAGCAGGGGCAAGAGCACGACGAGGAGGAGGACGAGCAAGACCAGGAGGACGAGGACGAGCAGGAGCAGGACGAGGAGCAGGAGGAGCAAGAGAAGAAGGACGAGCAGGAGGAGGAGGAGGACGAGCAGGAGGAGGAGGACGACCAGGAGGAGGAGGACGACCAGGAAGAGGAGGAGGAGGAGGAGAAGGGGAGGGGGAGGAGTACCAGGAGGAGGAGGAGGAGGAGGAGGAGGAGGAGGAGGAGGAGGAGGAAGAGGAGGAGGAGGAGGAGGACGAGGACGAGGAGGAGGAGGAGGAGGGGGGGGAGAGTACCAGGAGGAGGAGAACGAGGACCACCAGGAGGAGGAGCAGGAGGAGGAGGAGCAGGAGGAAGAGGAGGAGGAGGAGGAGGAGGAGGAGGAGGAATGAGAACACCAGGGGAGGAGGACGAGCAAGACGAGGAGGACGGAGAACGAGGACGACAGGAAGAGGAGGAGGAGGAGGAGGAGAGAGGGGAGGGGAGAGGACTACCAGGAGGGAGGAGGAGGAGGAGGAGTAGGAGGCAGGAGGAGGAGGAGGAGGAGGAGAACGAGGACCACCAGGAGGAGGAGGAGGAGGAGGAGGAGGAGGAGGAGGAGGAGGAGGAGGATGAGAGAGCACCAGGAGGAGGAGGACGAGCAAGACGAGGAGGACGAGAACGAGGACGAGCAGGAGGAAGAGGAGGAGGAGGAGGAGGAGGAGGAGGAGGAGGAGCAGGAGAAAGAGGAGGAGAGGAGGAGGCAGGCTGAGGCTGAGGCTGTGACTGCGACTGCCGTTGCCGCTGCGACTGTCATCGCGAATGCGACTACGACTGCGAGAACAGCAGAACTCGACAACTGGATTTTCATCTGAATCTTAAGGGGAATGCTTTCAGATATGCTTCTACACATCGCGGAGGGCCGGATGCAACAGTCACACACTTCGTGCTCTTCGAGTTCCCAGAACTCCATTCCTGGGCCACATTTTGGATGCCCGGAGCCAACTCTAGTCCACTTCCTGGTCTTCGAGTTCCCAGAACTCCATTCCCGGGCCACATTTTGAATAGCCAGACGCTTCATAATCCTTCCGCCACAGCCGTGTTTGGTTCAGGACTTGCTAGTGACACTGCAGTCCACTGCATTCAATCGTGCCACTGCATTCATTCACTGCAGTCCACTGAGTTTCGATTGCAATGGCGTTCCCCTGGCCGTACCCCCATGTCCAACGTTCATCCGCAGCCTCTGCTCCGCGAGGCTCGTCCGAAGTGTCGCCGCCTCGCGGTGCTTCTCAGCCTGCGCCGCCTCGCGGTGCTTCTCAGCCTGCGGAGGAAGGTGGACAGACGCCTGGTTCTGGCGCTGTGCAGCCTGCGTCTTTTCACGGTCGCCTCGTTCAATTTCGGGTTCGAGCAGGGCATGATGACTGGTAAGCAGGCGGCCACTCACTGCGCTAACTTCGGAAGGGTGTGCGCCACGATAGTGGACACCGCTGATGCTGATATTGTCTGTGGCTGCGAGGTCGGTGCGTTCCGTGAAGGCTTTCGCCGAGCAGGGATCAACGTGACAGAGATCCTCAGTAAGCCTTTCGGTGATGGCATTCGCTTCTCGGAGGTCGACAACTACTTGACTCTCTGGGGGTTCCGCGGTGCTTCTCAGCCTGCGGAACTGTTTCTGGATTACAGCAAAGTTTACAGGCCTCCTAGCGGCCGAGAGATTGATGCTGTTATTTCACATTTGAGGTGAACAAACCAGGCCATGACAAGTTCCACGTGGTGATCGCCAACATGCACATCGTGTGCGGCAAGAAACCGCCGACCATCAGACTCGAAAGCGGACAGTTCGCCATCTCCGCTTGCACCTGGACTGCATGGCTCAGATTCTCAATGCTTCGGAGCCGCACGTGCCAGTCGTTCTGCTTGTAGTCGGCGACGACAACCTGACTTTCCAGGAGGCGCGGGAGGCTTACCAGCGACAGCAGAACGACGAGAAGCTCTGGGAGGTCCATGCCACTCCGGCCGACCTCAAAGGCGACCACGTCGCGGTCTGCGGAGCAGTCGCCCGTTTCTGCTCCATTGCCGTTGGCGCGTCTTTTACGGATCGTGGCATGCGCGACGACGCACACGATGCGGTGGCGGTTGTGCTCACTCTCCCTGGTGCTATTCAGCCTGGGGAGAGCAAGAGGCGGAAGATTGTCGTCGAAAACGTCTCCGACGCCGACGTCAGCGTACAGGCGGACGCCGAGTCTTCTGTGCATTGGGATCGGTCGCCGAGTTCTACTCCTCCGCTTTCACCGACTTCACCGGGTGATCCCGACTACGTCGAGGATGTCGTTCAGAATCGCGCGAACGACTTGCACAGGGAGCTGAGGCAGCTTTGGGACGAAAGGTACGACGAGGAGTACGATCCGAAAGTCCTCCATCATCTCAGTCTCTTGCTTTTCAAAAAGAGGAAGTCCACGGAGCCAGCGGACACTGATCCAGCTGGCGCTCCTCAGCCTGGCTCGGAATATGACGCGGCCTTTGCGTCTCAGGAGGAGACTGGCCGAGCCATTCTCTCTGTCCTTAAGCTTCGACATGACTTTCTGCGGAGCAAGAACATCGACGACATGCGCTACGTTCTCACGGAGCCTGAGCGCCAGGAATTGGTCAGAGTAGCTCGCGACCAGTACGAGCAGTCGCGGCAGCAGCGTGCGCTTCAGGAACGGGATGTCGAAAAGGGAAAAGCGAGAGGCAAGTCTGCGCCACAAGGGGGCCATGCGGTTCCGCAGGGTCCTAACAAAGGGCCAGGCGGTAAGAAAGGTTCTCACGGTGCTTCTCAGCCTGCGGGAAAAGGTGGCCAGGCCAAGGGTGCAGGTCTGGGTAGCGTCGCCAAGTTTGTGAAAGACCAGAAGCGTAAGCGGTGGCATCGCCATTTGCAACGTGTGGCCGGTACCAAACAGATCTGGGAGGTGCTGGCCTTCTCAGGGCGCTTCGACGTTGATTGGCTAACGCAAGCGTTGCAAGCTGATCACAGTGAGGGCCGTGATGCAGCAGTTCCCGAGGAAGCTCTGCGGCAACAGCGGCGCCGGCTGCACCACCGGAAGGCCGAGACCATCGCGCGCTACAACGAGGGGGAGCGGCTTTCCCGCCATCTGTCTGCCCAGGCTGGCCAGCCAAAGCCGAACTTCACGCGCAGGCAGCTGGACGCGTTGCAGATGTTTGAGAGCGGAGAGCTGCTTCAAATCCGCAACCAAGCGATTCTGGCGTTGGGGCACGGCCGTCTGTTCAGGGCCGATGGCGACTACCTGGACATCGGCGGCAGCACGGGCGGTGGCTCCAGGCGCATCATCGATTCTTGGCAGCCGCCGGACTGGCGTGACTTCCTCCAAGACGATCAGGACATCTGAGTTTTGCAAGTCTCCCTGCCCGCGGTGCTTCTCAGCCTGCGGTCTGCCGCTCTCCAGCTGCGGTCTCGAGCAGTAGTGTTCGAAAGCATGCGAGTTCCTGCGGTGCTTCTCAGCCTCTTGGGGCCTCTTGGGGGCCTCTTGGGGCCTCTTGGGGCCTCTTGGGGGCCTCTTGGGGGCCTCTTGGGGGCCTCTTGGGGCCGCTTGGGGGCCTCTTGGGGGCCTCTTGGAGGCCTCTTGGGAGCCTCCTGGGGGCCTCTTGGGGCCATCTTGGGGCCTCTTGCGACCTCCTCAAAAGCGCAAATGAGAGCTGCCCCCTGAGAAGGACAAAATGAGCCGAAAACCTTCGTAAAATCAATGATTTTGCTGTGAAGGAAGATGAGCGCGGCCCCCTCAGGACGCCAAAATGGGGCCAAAACCGTAGTACAATCAATGACTCTGGCTTTAAAGAAGAGGAGGGGGACCAGACGGTGCCCCCCCGTCGGGGCCAGAATCCTCGTGAGGGTCGTCGTTTTTACTTAACAGCGAAGACTGATAGGTTTCTAGTAGTGTCAAAAGAGCTCACAGATCACTCCACAGGGGGGTCCGGGCAGGTGCTGGGGCGTTTCCGGGCGGCATGAGCCGGGCTCGTTTTTCACCAACAGTCACACACTTCGTGCTCTTCGCCTTCCCAGAACTCCATTCCCAGGCCACATTCTGGGGGGCCGGATGCAACTGTAGGCCACTTCGTGCTCTTCGACATCCCAGAACGCCATTCCCGGGCCACATTCTGGGGGGCCGGATGCAACTGTAGGCCACTTCGTGCTCTTCGACATCCCAGAACGCCATTCCCGGGCCACATTCTGGATGCCCGGAGCCAACTGTAGGCCACTTCGTGTTCTTCCATTTCCCAGAACTCCATTCCCGGGCCACATTTTGGATGCCCGGAGCCAACTGTAAGCCACTTCGTGCTCTTCGAGTTCCCAGAACTCCATTCCTGGGCTACATTTTGGATGCCCAGAGCCAACTCTAGTCCACTTCCTGGTCTTCGAGTTCCCAGAACTCCATTGCCGGGCAACATTTTGAATAGCCAGACGCTTCATATTCCTTCCGCCACAGCTGTGTTTGGTTCAGGACTTGCTAGTGACACTGCAGTCCTCTGCATTCAATTGGCCACTACATTCATTCACTGCAGTCCACTGAGTTTTGATTGCAATGGCGTTCCCCTGGCCGTACCCCATGTCCAACGTTCATCCGCAGCCTCTGCTCCGCGAGGCTCGTCCGAAGTGTCGCCGCCTCGCGGTGCTTCTCAGCCTGCGCCGCCTCGCGGTGCTTCTCAGCCTGCGGAGGAAGGTGGACAGACGCCTGGTTCTGGCGCTGTGCAGCCTGCGTCTTTCACGGTCGCCTCGTTCAATTTCGGGTTCGAGCAGGGCATGATGACTGGTAAGCAGGCGGCCACTCACTGCGCTAACTTCGGAAGGTTGTGCGCCAAGATAGTGGAGACCGCTGATGCTGATATGGTCTGTGGCTGCGAGGTCGGTGCGTTCCGTGAAGGCTTTCGCCGAGCAGGGATCAACGTGACAGACATCCTCAGTAAGCCTTTCGGTGATGGCATTCGCTTCTTGGAGGTCGACAACTACTTGACTCTCTGGGGGTTCCGCGGTGCTTCTCAGCCTGCGGAACTGACTCTGTGCGAAGACAGCAAAGTTTACAGGCCTCCTAGCGGCCGAGATATTGATGCTGTTATTTCACATTTTGAGGTGAACAAACCAGGCCATGACAAGTTCCACGTGGTGATCGCCAACATGCACATCGTGTGCGGCAAGAAACCGCCGAGCATCCAGACTCGAAAGCGGACAGTTCGCCATCTCCGCTTGCACCTGGACGGCCTGGCCAAGATTCTTGAGAATCTAAACGAGGCAGTCGTTGTGCTTGTAGTCGGCGACGACAACCTCACTTTCCAGGAGGCGCGGGAGGCTTACCAGCGCGAGCAGAACGACGAGAAGGTATGGGAGGTCCATGCCACTCCGGCCGACCTCAAAGGCGACCACGTCGCGGTCTGCGGAGCAGTCGCCCGTTTCTGCTCCATTGCCGTTGGCGCGTCTTTTACGGATCGTGGCATGCGCAACGACGCACACGATGCGGTGGCGGTTGTGCTCACTCTCCCTGGTGCTATTCAGCCTGGGGAGAGCAAGAGGCGGAAAATTGTCGTCGAAAACGTCTCCGACGCCGACGTCAGCGTACAGGCGGACCGCGAGTCTTCTGTGCATTGGGATCGGTCGCCGAGTTCTGCTCCTCCGCTTTCACCGACTTCACCGGGTGATCCCGACTACGTCGAGGATGTCGTTCAGAATCGCGCGGACGACTTGCACAGGGAGCTGAGGCAGCTTTGGGACGACAGGTACGACGAGGAGTACGATCCGAAAGTCCTCCATCATCTCAGTCTCTTGCTTTTCAAAAAGAGGAAGTCCACGGAGCCAGCGGACACTGATCCAGCTGGCGCTCCTCAGCCTGGCTCGGAATATGACGCGGCCTTTGCGTCTCAGGAGGAGACTGGCCGAGCCATTCTCTCTGTCCTTAAGCTTCGACATGACTTTCTGCGGAGCAAGAACATCGACGACATGCGCTACGTTCTCACGGAGCCTGAGCGCCAGGAATTGGTCAGAGTAGCTCGCGACCAGTACGAGCAGTCGCGGCAGCAGCGTGCGCTTCAGGAACGGGATATCGAAAAGGGAAAAGCGAAAGGCAAGTCTGCGCCACAAGGGGGCCATGCGGTTCCGCAGGGTCCGAACAAAGGGCCAGGCGGTAAGAAAGGTTCTCACGGTGCTTCTCAGCCTGCGGGAAAAGGTGGCCAGGCCAAGGGTGCAGGTCTGGGTAGCGTCGCCAAGTTTGTGAAAGACCAGAAGCGTAAGCGGTGGCATCGCCATTTGCAACGTGTGGCCGGTACTAAACAGATCTGGGAGGTGCTGGCCTTCTCAGGGCGCTTCGACGTTGATTGGTTAACGCAAGCGTTGCAAGCTGATCACAGTGAGGGCCGTGATGCAGCAGTTCCCGAGGAAGCTCTGCGGCAACAGCGGCGCCGGCTGCACCACCAGAAGGCCGAGGCCATCGCGCGCTACAACGAGGGGGAGCGGCTTTCCCTCCATCTGTCTGCCCAGGCTGGCCAGGCAAAGCCGAACTTCACGCGCAGGCAGCAGGACGTGTTGCAGATGTTTGAGAGCGGAGCGCTGCTTCAAATCCGCAACCAAGCGATTCTGGCGTGCGGGCACGGCCGTCTGTTCAGGGGCGATGGCGACTACCTGGACATCGGCGGCAGCACGGGCGGTGGCTCCAGGCGCATCATCGATTCTTGGCAGCCGCCGGACTGGCGTGACTTCCTCCAAGACGATCAGGACATCTGAGTTTTGCAAGTCTCTCTGCCCGCGGTGCTTCTCAGCCTGCGGTCTGCCGCTCTCCAGCTGCGGTCTCGAGCAGTAGTGTTCGAAAGCATGCGAGTTCCTGCGGTGCTTCTCAGCCTGCAGGTTTCGCAGCCTGCGCTCTGCAGTACAAGTGCTTTTCAGCATGCGACATCCTGCGGTGCTTCTCAGCCTGCAGGGTTCGCAACGTGCGGTTTGCAATGCATTCCTTTTCAGTATGCGAGTTCCTGCGGTGTTTCTCAGGCTGCAGGGCTCCGAGGCTCTTCGCTTCGATGCCAATGTTTTCAGACACCGTAGCTCCGTTCCGTAAACGTCTTCCATGAGCCGCTCGCAACCTTTTGCAGCTGGCTGTCTGCACGCTTCGCCGGCTTTTGCTGCGCGGACAATTTTCTCACACACGTCAGCGCCGTTTGTAGGCGTCAGAAAAACATGTAGACATTCACGAAGGCTCAGTCTGTATATCGTCACATCATTACATACGCAGTCGTCGAACACATCGGTGTACATTCAGCGCTTTGTCCTTCTAGCTGGGTTGCTTCGTGCTGAGGCTGAGGCTGATGCAGGCTGAGGCTGAGGCAGGCTGAGGCTGAGGCCGAGGCCGACGGCAGACTGAGGCTGAGGCTGAAGCAGGCTGAGGCTGAGGCAGAGGCAGGCTGAGGCTGAGGCTGAAGCTGAGGCAGGCTGATGCTGAGGCAGGCTGAGGCTGAGGCTGAGGCTGATGCAGGCTGAGGTTGAGGCAGTCTGAGGCTGAGGCCGAAGCTGAAGGCAGACTGATGCTGAGGATGAAGCAGGCTGAGGCTGAGGCTGAGGCAGGCTGAGGCTGAGGCAGGCGGAGGCTGAGGCTGAGGCAGGCTGAGGCTGAGGCTGTGACTGCGACTGCCGTTGCCACTGCGACTGTCATCGCGAATGCGACTACGACTGCGAGAACAGCAGAATTCTACAACTGGATTCTCATCTGAATCTTAAGGGGAATGCTTCCAGATATGCTCCTACACATCGCTGTTAGGTTGCTTTGCCGGGATAATTTTAGCCCTCCCAGGAGTCGAAAAAGACCCCTCAAACGACCCGCGGGGCGCCCTCTCCAGGCCCAGGGGGAGGGGGTAGGGGGAGGGGTAAACCCCTCCCCGAAGGGGAAGAAGGGGGGTTGAGAACAGAGCGGGCTCCCTAAACCACTCACGCCCAAAGGGCTGGTGGGATTGATAAGGAGCAGTGATCAAACCCGAAGGGCGGCCGTAAGCCCTCGCGTTCCGCCCTCCCACCACATGATTAAAAGCCGAGTACCACCAGCCCTTGGAGGGCCTCTTGGAGCCTCGTGGGGCCTCTTGGGGGCCTCTTGGGGGCCTCTTGGGGGCCTCTTGGGGGCCTCTTGGGGCCTATTGGGGCCTCTTGGGGGCCTCTTGGGGGCCTCTTGGGGGCCTCTTGGGGCCGCTTGGGGGGCCTCTTGCCCTGACTCTTACTCCGACTCGTGCAGTTCGCCTTACTCTTACTCTGACTCTTACTCTCACCGTTACTCTTGCTCTGACTCTTCCTCCTCCTCCTCTTCCCTTCTTCCTCGTCCCCCTTGATCTCGCCTCCCAGCTAGGAGCTCTGGTGTTTCCTCGGTCGTGCTTCGTTTTCTTTTGGTCGTGTAGCGTTCCTGACAGTCCAAGACCAGCTCGTCGTCGCCAGTCGCCAGTCGCCTGTCGACCGCCCTCCAGACGCTGTCTCAGATGATGTGGCTCGCCGTGGATGGTCCGTCTGGGCATGGGCGTACGGTGCCGACGCTCGACCATGCGGACCTCGTCCTGGCTCAGAACCACCGCATCGCAGGTCCTTCGGAGGTCAATTGTTATGAGTTCGGCACGGTCTCGGTCAAGTACAGCGTGCTGTGGGGATCCCGAGATGGGGCCTGGCTCAAGGTGCTCAAGACGTACTGGAGTGTCCCAGAGCCGGAGTGCCAGCTGATCCTCGGGAGTTGGAACGGCATTTTCAGGCCGTGGCCGGACACGTTCTGGATCAGGACGGGGGGGTCCGAGCCCGAGATAGATGCTAGCGCTCTGCAGTACAAGTGCTTTTCAGCATGCGACATCCTGCGGTGCTTCTCAGCCTGCAGGGTTCGCAGCGTGCGGTTTGCAATGCATTCCTTTTCAGTATGCGAGTTCCTGCGGTGTTTCTCAGGTTGCAGGGCTCCGAGGCTCTTCGCTTCGATGCCAATGTTTTCAGACACCGTAGCTCCGTTCCGTAAACATCTTCCAAGAGCCGCTCGCAACCTTTTGCAGCTGGCGGTCTGCAGACGTAGTCTGTCTCAGCATGCGAGCTCCCGCACGCTTCGCCGGCTTTTGCTGCGCGGACAATTTTCTCACACACGTCAGCGCCGTTTGTAGGCGTCAGAAAAACATGTAGACATTCACGAAGGGCTCAGTCTGTATATCGTCACATCATTACATACGCAGTCGTCGAACACATCGGTGTACATTCAGCGCTTTGTCCTTCTAGCTGGGTCGCTTCGTGCTGAGGCTGAGGCTGATGCAGGCTGAGGCTGAGGCAGGCTGAGGCTGAGGCCGAGGCTGAAGGCAGACTGAGGCTGAGGCTGAAGCAGGCTGAGGCTGAGGCAGAGGCAGGCTGAGGCTGAGGCTGAGGCAGGCTGATGCTGAGGCAGGCTGAGGCTGAGGCTGAGGCTGATGCAGGCTGAGGCTGAGGCAGGCTGAGGCTGAGGCCGAGGCTGAAGGCAGACTGAGGCTGAGGCTGAAGCAGGCTGAGGCTGAGGCTGAGGCAGGCTGAGGCTGAGGCAGGCTGAGGCTGAGGCTGAGGCAGGCTGAGGCTGAGGCTGTGACTGCGACTGCCGTTGCCACTGCGACTGTCATCGCGAATGCGACTACGACTGCGAGAACAGCAGAATTCTACAACTGGATTCTCATCCGAATCTTAAGGGGGATGCTTCCAGATATGCTCCTACACATGGCTGTTAGGTTGCTTTGCCGGGATAATTTTTTATATATAGAAAAAACAAAAAAACGACATCGGATCTCTGAGGCCACGCCCGGAGGACCGCGCCGGCGGCCGTCGGAGGGCCCCGGCGGCGGCCGCCGCGGGCGCCGGCGGCGGGCCGCGGCCGCCCGGGCGGCGCCGCGGGGCCGTCGATCTCGATGACGGAGGAGCAACGGAAGACGCGGACGCCCGCCGATGTGATTCTTCCCTCTCCGCGGGCGAAGCTGGGATTAGAGTCGGGGGCGCTGAAGAAGAGACCCTTTTCGTTGGGGAGGGGCTCGGTGTCCCTTGATTGTGGTGCAGTGTGTCTTGGGTTGTCTTGTCGTTTTCCATGGGAAGTCAACACTGAACTTATGGGAACAAGGGGCCTCGTTCCTTATTTAGGGTTCCTTAGGTCAACGCCCCGACTGTAGTTCGGGCGGGTCCTCCCACAGGGGGATGTCTGGCAAACGTTACACAACTATAGTCAAAAACAGCTCCAGAAGGGTCAGGAATAATAGCAGAAACATCGTCCCCAGACTACTGTTTGACTATTTTTGAACATCCCCCCTGTGGAGGGACAGGCCCGACTTGCAGCTGGGACCGGGGCAGCATCGGGGGGCCTCTGAGATCCGGCGGTTCTGGAGGGTGCGTCGGGCGCAGGGGCCTCTTCCAGCAGCGGCCCCGACAGCGTTTCCCCATGGGGTGGGCTTGCGCCCCGAATCTATACGAAGTCCCGGGGGCCGAGGGCCGCAGTCGAGGAAAAAAGGTGCAAAAATCAGATCGTCGGAGGCGCGGGAGCGTGGTGGACATGCGTTTTCGGAGATCCTTTCTGGGGTTTCTTGGGTTGGCGCTGGACGCCCCTGGCGGCACCTCCAGCACCGCCCCCACTGGGCCCCAGCGCGGAGCCAAGAAATCCGCGAGAACCTCCGAAAGTGCATGCTCCTGTCTTCAGTTGTTCGAGATGGCTCGGGGGTTGCCAGAGGACGCGCCCCTGGCCCAAGGTGGCCCCCGCCCCCCGCGCTGCTCTGGAGCCCCCTGGGCCCCGGGCAGGCTCGCTCTGGGGGCCACCTGGGCCTCCCTGGAGATCCTGGGCGCACCCTGGGCCAGGCACACCTCCGGCCACACCCGGATGACCGCAGCGGCGGCCGCCGGAGGGCCGCAGCGGCGGCCGCCACAGGGCCGCGGCGGGGCGGCGGCGCCGGCGGCGGGCCGCTGCCGCCTGGGCTGCGCCTCGGGGCCGTCGATCTCGATCACCTGGCCGCACAGGGCGCGCGCCCTGGACATGGCCCGGCTCTGCCGGTTCCGCGCCACCACCGCGCACCACCGCCGCTTGCGCCTCGCGGCGAAGCGCAGGACCGGCGGGCCCGGCCGCGCGGCGGAGCCCGAGCGCGGGCTGCGGCTGGATGGGCGGCGCGGCGGTGCCCGCGCTGCCACTCCGCCCGCGGCCCCGCCTGGCCGCAGCCAGGCGCGCGCGGGGATGCCACCGGCCTCCGCGATCGCGTCGGCCAGCCGCGGCTTCTCCATGCACGCGCGCTCCGTCCTGTCGCCGCGGTGGTCCCAGAGCAGCGCCTCGGGCGGCCCGAGCCACACGGCTTTCTTGAAGTGCCGCGTGGACAGCACGCCGCTCCGGCCGTCACCGTTGGTGAGCACGACGCCGTTCGACGACTGCAGCACCTCGACTCCCGCCGACAACATGGACGCCAGGTCCACGAAAATGGCCACCTGCGCGTTCGACCTCATGCCGCTGATCACGCCGGCGCCTGGCAGCCCCGTGCACAAGTGCACGTGGTTCCGCCCCATGGTGCTGAGGCCTTCCCGTCGGATCTTCATCCAGGCCGTCAGGTAGGTGCCGTGCACGACCTGGTCATGGCCGACGTCGGCGACGCTGCGGACCGCCCTGTGCATCCCGTCGCTCACCTGTGGCAGGGAGTGGCCCTGCGTGGCGCGGATCAGGGCAGGCTTGCCGCGGGCGTGGGGCTCGCTGAACTCGAAGCGCTGCTTCGGGCACTGGAGCACCATGCGCTTGACCTGCGGGACGTCGACGCCTCGCATGCAGCTCAGACGGAGAACGTCGGCGACGCTCACCCAACCCTGGGCGTCCATCTTGAGTCCGTGCTCGACCGCCCCATGGCGCAGGAAATAAGTCAGACTTTTGGACAACCTCACCAGGTCGCTGCCCGGCATGAGCGCCGCGGCAGCCGATGATGGCAACGCCGGGCCAGAAGGCGCAAGACTCCCCCGCGAGTCGGGCAACTCGAGCCTCAACGGCTACAGCCCCCCATATGTTCACCAAACTCCACAGCGGGTCATGCTCCGTCCTGCTGTGCGCAAGCGGCTGCATGGACAGGGGCTCGCCAATCACGGTTCCAGAACGCTAGCTGGCGCTGGTGAAACGTTTTACGACTTCGAGTGAGAAATCACACGCGTGATATGACGACAAATGGTAATTATCGACATGCGTGCGGAGACCAGCCGTGTATCGACCAGAGCCACGAAAGGAATCCAACCATGGCGGCGAGAGAAGAGGCACCCTCGGGAGGCCCAAAAACGAGCCTCCGAACTCCCAGGCAACCGCGTGCGAGCTCTATCTTACGCAGCTCCAGTGTTTCAAGCGGTGGCTGGAATTCAGAATGCGACGGATGCCTGCAACCAAGGAAGCCCAAGCGGAGGTGTCCGACACCCCAGCGTCGATTAGACCCGCAGAGGAAGGAGGAGGAGGAGGGAGGAGGAGGAGGGAGGAGGAGGGAGGAGGAGAGGAAGGGAGGAGGAGGAGAGGAGGGGAGGAGGGAGGGAGGAGGAGGTAGGAGGAGGAGGATGGGAGGAGGAGGGAGGAGGGAGGAGGGGGAGGAAGGAGGGAGAGGGATGAGGGAGGAGGAAGGAGGGAGGGGGGAGGAGGCGTACGGCTCGCAAGTGGCCGCAGACCTCCGAAGCTGGGACCCCCGAGCTCGGTCAAGAGCTGCGTCCTCCTGGCCTCTCCCCGGGTCGGCTACACGCCAGGGTGACCCCAGGCAGAAGCCACCTCCTCCCTCCTCCTCCTCCTCCTCCTCCTTCTCCTCCTCCCTCTCCCCTCACTCCCTTCTCCTCCTTCCTCCTCCTCCTCCCCGCCTCCTCCTCCTCCTCCTCCTCCTCCTCCTCCTCCTCCTCCATTTCCTCCCCCTCTGGTGCGCGGCTTCCCGACTGTCGTGCGATGCGACAGCGGCGCGCCTGCTCGATAGGTTCAGGCCCTCCCGCGCCACGCGAGTGCCGCGCACCAAAGCTCACTGCAGCCAAGGGTCACTCGGCCGTCGGGTCATGCGTGCACGACATGGGGTCTCCAGTGGCCATCCGGGACGATCCGGGCACCCCCAGAACGCTTTCGGCGAGGCGCAGCTGCTGGAACGCACCCCGAGGCAGGAAAACCGAACTTCAGGAACCGAGAAGACTCTGGAGAAGTGTGACTCCCGTGAGGCCCTGCGATCTGAATATATACGTTATTCCATCCGCGGCCCCGCGAAGTTCCAACCGCGGGGTGGTTTTGCGTCCCGGTTCCACTTGCGATGGTCCCGGGGCCCGAGAACCGTGCCCGAGGGTCGAAGGGAAGGAAAAGCGGCGGGATTGAAGATCGCACCGTCGCAGGGCGACGAGATCTGTACTTAGCCACTGCCCCCGGCTTGGCTCATCCTTGGCGCACGAGCAGTGCAGCGTGTAGTGTATACGCACTCCTAGCTTGGTCAGGGAGGCATATACACTGCTCGTGCGCCCAGGATGGGCCAGGCCTGGGGCAGTGCTGGAAGCGGCCGGGGGGCCATGGTTGGAGCCACGAACTGTCTTTCAGGAGGCAGGGGTGGAGCCAAAACAGCTAGTCCCTGGTCCCCTCCCGTGGTCCGTGTCGCGCAGTTCCTCACCCTGGATAAAAAGTAACTGGAAAAACATGAAAAACGGATCCCGAACCCGCCTGCCCCCTGTCCCGCTGGCCAGAGTCAGTCCTGGGCCACCTCGCACCCCAAGCAGTCTCCAAGGGCAGTGGGTGCGTGGCCGCTTGTGGAAACCCCGAAACCAAAAATGTTGCCACCTCTCGGGGCGCATGTTTGACTCCCGCCAACTTCCGCCGGCGGGGGCGGCCCCGCTTTACTTCCGCCGCCTTTCCGCCGAGGAAGAGATGGCAACCCTGAAATTCGACGTCCTGATTTTCCTGGAAAAGGCTCCGGCCCAGGGTTCTCGTTTAGAAGTTTCACCCCTGGGGACGACTTGAGACGGGCCGGCGGGGAACAAATGCGTATGGCGCGTGCCCGCTCGAGGAAAATGTGCCCCCCCTGTCGGATCCTCGTTGCCTAACGGGGTCTGCAGACCCCCCCTTCCTCATCCCTCCTCCACCTTCTCCACCTCCTCCTCCACCTCCTGCGTCCTACTCCCTCTCCACCAGGTCATCTCCCCTCCCCCTCCTCCTCTTCCCCCTTCTCCCGCTCCTCCTCCTCCCCCTCCTCGTCCTCGTCCTCGTCCTCGCCTTCGTCCTCCTCCCTCCTCATCATCCTCCTCCTCCTCTCCTCCCCTCCTCTCCTCCCTTCCTCCTTCCTCTCCTCCTCTCCTCCTTCCTCCTCCTCCTCCTCCTCCTCCGCCTCTTCCTCCGGCACCAGCCGCAAAGGAAGGGGCCGGCGCCTGCCAGGAGGAGCACTTGCCGTGCCTCGGCCCCGTCCCCCCCTGGCGCCGCAGGGCTCCGGCAGGCCGCGCCGCACCTCTGGCGGCGCCCACGAGGGGGGCGGCGCGGGAGGGGGGGGGGGGCGTCGACGCGGGGGCGGGACCCCCCTGGCGCCGCGGGGCTCCGGCAGGCCGCGCCGCACCTCTGGCGGCGCCCACGAGGGGGGCGGCGCGGGTGGGGGGGGGGGGGGGGCGTCGACGCGGCTCCGCGGGCGGCGGTGGGGCCTGGGCTCAGAAGGGCCCGGCGCATTCTGCCGGGCGGGCGGTGGTGGGGGGTGCCCTCACTGGGGGTGGAGCGAAGGGCCCCAAACAGGGGCGCCTCGAGGCCCCTATTGGGAGCCTGCCCCAAACGGAGCCCTAAAGGGTTGCTTCAGGGCCCGTTTCTTCACCTCCCAGGTAGGTTGCCCCCCCTAACCGCCCGTCCGACTCTGGGAAGGCTTTGCAGAGGCCGGGAGGGTTGCTGATATTGAGCAAGGACCGACCGTCCCAGCATTCCTATATGCCTACCACGAAATGTTCTTAGAACCCAAAAATGCTTTAAGAACAAAAACCCGATGTGGTAAAACAAGACATAGTCCGCCAGAAATGTTCTAAGAACATTTTGTGGAAACCACAAAAGGCTCTTAGAACACAGTTTGGTAGGGCTATAGGCGAGCCAGGACGCTTCGCCACTACTTGCTCTTAGGGCCACTGCCTTCTTGGAGGGCCCCGACGCCTTCTTTGAGGGCCGCCCCCTCCTCGCGCCACTCCCCGACTGGGCGCGGCCGGATGGAGGCGCAGGTGCCCGCTGCGCTGCAGGGTGGCGGAGCACGCGCTGCGAGCGCGGCGAGACGAGGTGCAGGGGAGACGGTGCTCAGCGGGCGGCGTGGCACAGAGGACTGGGGACGAGCAGCTCGAGTGGCTCGGACAGACCCGGGGCGACGAGACGGGCAGCGGGGCAAAGTGGAGGGCAGAAGTTCTTGTTGGGTCTGCGGGGAGCTGGGTCCCGCAAGCGGCCGAGCAACCAGCGGGTCGTGTCCGCAGCGAATGGAGGCACACAGGCACGGGCTGGGGGGCAGAAGCAGGCATGAAGGACGGAGGGGAGGAAGGCGAAGGCAAGAGCCAATGGGCAGCACGGGCCGCGAAAAGCAGCCTCGAGAGACCGACTCGATCCAGGGGCGCAGCAGGCAGATGGGGCAGAGAGGAGACCAGACGAACGCGCACCGCACGAGAGGTGGGACCTGCAGGACGCGTCGGCGGAACGACAGAAAGAGAGGGCGGGGGGCATGGGGGAGGGGTGGAGGGAGACGCGCGGGAAGCGGGGGGCCGCGGGAAGAGCGGGAGGGCGACGGGATCACGCGCGCGCCCTGGAAGAAGCGCGGAGCTGAGGGCGAACGACAAAAGGGGGGCCGGCTCAGGGGGCACGGGGGAAAACATCGACCCGGGATCGGCGACACGTCGCCGACAGATCGGCGCCGTGCCCCCGAGGGCGACACCGCACGGCCCAGGGCGGGGTGGGCCCTCGGGCCCTCGTCGGCGACGAGTGGGCGCTTGGGGGGTCGATGCAATCTCCCCCTGAGCCTACGCCCGTCCCCGGTGGCGTCTGGGTCAGGACCTGGGCCTCCGGCGGCCGTTAAGGGGCGATCCGGGCGCCCCGGCCGCCCTCGGCGGGCGCAGCCGCTGGTCCTCCTCCTCGCCCTCCTCCTCCTCGCCATCCTCCCTCCTCCTCCTCTTCCTCCTTCTCCTCCCTCCTCCCTCCCTCCTCCTCCTCCTCCTCCTCCTCCTCCTCCTCCTCCTCCTCCTCCTCTCCTCCTCCCCTCCTCCTCCTCCTCCTCCTCCTCCTCCTCCTCCTCCTCTTCGCCCTCCTCCTCCTCCTCCTCCTCCTCCTCCTTCTCCTCCTCCTCCTCCTCCACCTCGAATCTCGAACCGCCCCCTGACGATGCTGGGGCCGCTGCTGGAGGAGGCCAGACGCCTTCGCTCTCCCGCGCGGCTGCGCTGGCAGCTGCAAGGATCCTTCCGCGCGCCGAGGTACACTTCGAGCCTATGGGTGCTGGACCCCCCCCCCTGAGGCCATCCGCTCCCTAACGATGCCCCTGAGGACTTTCTGGTTTGGCTGCTGTTTTCTGGCAGCCGCCCCGGGGCGGCCTTTGCGCTCTGGGTCGTCGCTGCGCGTGCGCAGCGCCTCTGATTACCAAGTGGCTTACGCCATCCCGCCGACCCCCAGCGGAGCAGAGACATCCAGGGCGTTCGGCAGGCTATTGGAGCTGGAGTGGCTGGTTTATGTTTTATTCGCCCACGAGGCTGGAGGAGGAGGAGGTGAAAAGGATTACCGTCCTCAGCTCAGAAGGCTGGAGGAGAAGGAGGAGGAGGAGGAGGGCCAGTGTAAACCCAAAAGTCATCAACGCTGTTGGAATAAACTCTCCCTCCAAGCTCCCTCTTCAGTGGCCCCCACAAGGGTTCATTTCAACTGGCGGGACTGCCTCGTTGGAAGGCAACCGTTTGAAGAGCCTGAAGCGTGCCACAACAATATTCTCCTGACTCTAACGCCACGGATCAACCTGACTGTTGCGTCTTGACGATCCTGAATCGTGCCAGATAGCCATCCCTGGGAATTCAACACCGCGGGTCAAAGTAATGGTTGCACCCTCATCATCCCGAATCTTTCCAACGACCATTTCTGGTACGTTGACCGTGGGAATCCGTGAAAGTCTTGCAAACTGTCAAAACGAATGTGCGCGGCTCTAAAGCGAGAACCACTTTTTGAAACATATCCGCCCTCAATCAGTGAAACAAACGAATGTGCGCGGCGCTAAAGCGAGAACCACATATTGAAAACCATCCGACCTCAATCCGTGAAACTCTTGCAAATTACTATAACGAGTGTGCGCCTCGCTATTGCGAGAACAACATTTTGAAAACCACCCGCCCTCAATCCGTGAAGCTCTTGCAGACTTTTAAAACACATGTGCGCGGCGCTACGGCAGGAGCCACATTGTGAAAACGGCCCGCCCTCCATCTGTGAAGCCGTCGACAATGTTTAAACTTCAGGGTCATAACTAATGAGGGTGTCTCAGGCGAAACGCCCGGACCGCCCTTTCGACCGGCGTCGGGGTGCGAAAGGGAGAAATTATTTTTAAGGAAAAGAATAGAGGAGGAGGTGGAGGAGGAGGAGGAGGAGGAGGAGAAGGATGAGGAGGAGGAGGAGGAGGCTTATGAGGCCAATGCTGACGACGAGGGGCGCCGATCGACGAGGCACCAAGCCTAAGGAAACGGCGGAGGAGGAGGAGGAGGAGGAGGAGGAGGAGGAGGAGCAGGAGCAGGAGCAGGAGGATGAGGAGGAGGAGGAGGAGGAAGAGAAGGAGGAGGACGAGGAGGAGGACCTAGACCCTAGACCCCCGAAGTCATGATTTGTTCGCAACGTCGACCCCCAGAGGTCTCGACCCACTCCCTGGGACCGGTTTTTCAAGGCCCGGTATGGGCCCCCAGAAGCCGAAAATACTGGAAAACCTTCTGTCCTGATTTTTGTCACGACGCGAAGGGGTTCTGCGGGACGGGGGAGAGGCAGAGACGGCAACATCTGCAGCGCCTCCGCTGACCTCTACAGTCCAGTCCGCCGCGCGGCGCCCTTCCCGCTCGCCTGCACGCAAGGGTGACCCTGGGTAAGATTGACCCTTGGTGCGCGGCTGTTCGGGGGCCCGCGGGACCGCGGGGGCCGCTACTGTCGCATCGCGCTCGGCGATCTGGGGGCCCCAACGGGCCCGCACCAATGAAGGGGCCCTGGGACACACAAACAAACAGACACACGTAACAGGGTTCCCCACATGTTCTAAGGTGCTGTCTCCCCCCACACTTCCCATGTTCTTGCACATTTTCTGGCGGAGCGACGATGAATTGTGTCTGTGTGTTTATTTTTGTTCCCCCTCCTGGAGCCAAAAGTCCCAACGTCGGAGGCTTGGAGATGGGCACCAACACCAACACGGGGGGGTGCCTCCACCTGGGGAAGATGATCCCAGATGTTGGTGTTGGCGGTAACCTTTCGGCCACCCTGGCAGCCCGAATACCGCCGCCATCACCGAGATCGGGACCGCCATCCCTCGGTGGAAGCACACCGCCGATACTGGTGCTGGTGTCAACCTCCAGGCCTGCGACAACGGGCCACACAAACAAAGAGACACAAGTAACCGGGTTCCCCACCTTTCCCCATATCTTCCGAGGTCTCGTTCCCCCCTCCCACTTCCCACATTCTCCCATCTTCTCTGGGGGATCGACGATTAACTGTGTCTGTGTAGCTTTTTTCCCCCTCCTGCCCAAAGATCCGACGTCGTGATTTTTTCAATACGGGGTCCCCAGAAGTCTCGACCCATTCCCCAGGACCGGTTTTCCATCCCGAGTCGTTTTTTGACGGTCCCGAGGCCCGGCGAGGGCCCCTAGAGGCCGAACACTGCGGAAAACCTCCGTCTTCATGTCTTCAGTGCGCTGGAGATCTCTGGGTGAACCAAAGGTCAATCTGGCGAAGGGCCACTCTGGCGCGCAGGCGGCCCCGGCCGCCCGCGCCCGCCGCGGGCCGCCGGCCACGGGCAGCGCCGGGCGCGAGAGCAAACCGAAGCCGGCAGGCCTCCCCTCGCGCGGGAGGCTCCGGCCTCGGGCTCGCGGTGGCGCCAGCGTTAAGTCGGGCGTGTCCCCCGACAGGGGGGGATGTCCGGCGAAAGATAAAAAAATACCCCCCAAATATTCCAACATGGCCAGAAGAATACTCAAAGAGGGCGATAGGGCTAGGGGGCTGTAGGGCTATAGGGCTATAGAGCTATAGGGCTACATAGAGTTGTAGGGCTATCGGACTATTGGGCTATAGGGCACCCCCGGGCACTCAAAAAATACTCAAAAAATAGTCCCCAGACTATGTTTAAAAAAACTGTGTTTGAATATTCCACCTTCGCTGCCCCGATACGCAGCACGCAACACGCATCGTATTGATACGGAGCTCAACACGCAGGCTGAAAACGTAGGTCCGACGCGATACACTCGCCAATACGTGGTCCGATACGTGGAGTCAGCACGCAACGTATTGACACGGACGTCTTGAACACGGCACGTGTTGCGTATCAGAACGGGCGTATCGAGGCAGCTAAGTAGTCCCCCAAACATATTCCAAAATACCCCCTAAAATGCCCTCCAAATCTCCCCAACATACACCAACATACCTTAAAATACCCCAAGCATGCTCCACCATACCCACACAATAGACCCCCACAATGTACCAAACATACTCCA
>CAUYUJ010002187.1:32500-59292 GCA_963575745.1 Prorocentrum cordatum
GTGGGACTTCCTCGCAATCTATTCCGACGCCGCGCCCTCGACACTCAGGAATCACGCTCTCGCTTCAGCTTTCCTCGAACAATTTACTTGGGAGTCGCGCTATCGCTAGAGACTTCCTCGCGATCCCTGCAAGACGCACGCTTCAGCAACCCGCCTGCTCGACATGGCCGCCTGGGCACGCCTTCCCGACCCGGCCGTTATGGCCTAACCGCCCGATATGTCCGTCTGGTTCTGCCATGGGCGCTCCTACCCCGCTCTTCTGCTATTGTCTCTCGTGCTCCATCCTTCTCCCTCCCTCCCCCTTTGTTTTTTCCTTCCATCCGTCCTCTGTTCCCCTGCCTGAGGGGTTGCACGAAATACACGTTGCAGGTGAGAAAGACATACGCCTAAGGGGGTACGGCCGAAGACGAAGAGGGCGGGTATCGAGGGTTTGGGATCTACGTGCTGAACGGCACGCAAGCAGATAAGAACAAGTAGTCTTAAACTGATGGTTGTTGTTGTTGTTGTTGGTGGTGGTGGTGGTGGTGGTGCTGTTGTTGTTGTTGTTGCTGTTGCTGTTGTTGTCGTTGTTGTTGTTGCTGTTGTTGTTGTTGTTGTTGTTGTTCCTCTTGTTGTTGTTCTTGTTGTAGGTGTTGTTGTTGTTGTTGAATATTATTACTTCTAAAGAATAATTATTGTTGGGCCCCCTGGTGCACGCCCCCCTCGCCGCGCCTAGGCCGCAGCCACATTTTCATAATTTTCGTAAGGAAGTCCCAGGCAAAACGGGGGAGTCCGGATCCGGTTGTTTTGTTGACGCCCGCTTTCCCTGTCAAAAAACAATATAAAATGACATGTCGTGTTCTAACATAACCAAACTTCAAGAATCCCTTGCAAAAAACTAAAGTAAAGTGGACATTCGCGCGCGCAAGACGAAATCCTTCCAAAACCTTAGTTTTCGTAGCGATTTTAACATAAAAACATCAAAAAGCCAATGTTTTTTTTTATATAAAAAAATGTCAAAATTTCATCCCGCGCGCTCTTGCGGATTCGTAGGAAACCCAACACTTTTTAAACATGTCTGTCAAACGGGCTTTTGCGAGCAACTTTTTCGAACTTCTGCAACAACGGTTGCGCACCTGCCAGGGCCATCATCCCTGTCAAATAATACCATGCGGGACACATTCGTTTTTTCTTCGCGCGCGCACGCCGTCGTCGTCGGCCGCGGGGCCCTGAATAGTAGCCACGGTCGTCCGCATGCCACGAAGTGAAGTGTCCGAACGTCATAGGGCGGGAAGCTGGGTGTGGGTGGTGGCGAAGAGTCGTTTGGAAATTTGGTAGAGCTTGAACCGGCCCCCCCACAAAGTGGGGGTATTGCCCGCCTCCTATGAAAACCCTGGCACTGGTGAGAACGGAGTGTCCCCACGTGCTAGTAATTGTTGTTGTTGTTGTTGTTGTTGAACACTATTACTTCTTCTAAAGAATTATTATTGTTGGACCCCCTGGTGCACGCCCCCCGCCCAAAACCTAGGCCGCAGCTACATTTTCATCATTTTTCTGCGAAAGCTTCAGAAAAGTGGATTACCCCCGGATCCGGTTTTTTGTTGACGCTCGTTTTCCCTTGCAAAAAACAATAGAAAATGAAAATTCTTGTTCTTAGTTGATCAAATTTCAAGAATCCCTTGCAAAAAATAAGGTAAAGTGGACATTCGCGCTCGCAAGACGAAATCCTTCCAAAACCTTAGGTTTCGTAGCGATTTTAACATAAAAACATCAAAAACCCAATGGTTTTTTAAGAAAAAATTGTCAAAATGTCCTTCCGCGCGCTCTTGCGGATTCATAGGAAACACACCACTTTTTAAACATTTCTGTCAAAAGGGTCTTTGCGTGCTACTTCTTCAGGTGCTTTGAACTTCTCCAACAACGGTTGCGCGCCTGCGAGGGCCACCATCCCTTGCAAAAAATGAGACGAAGTGCACATGCGCGCGGCCGCCGCGCGCGCATGTCGAAATCCTGCCAAACACAATGGGTTTTCAATAATTTCAAGATGCGATGTTCAGAAAACATATGAAAACGCACTACTTTCTCATCCGAAAAATCTCGAAATCCATTCGCGGTCTCTTGATGAATCTTTAAAACCCAAGATGGCCCCAACAGGCGCGCAAGATGGCCCCAAGAGGCGTCCATGAGGCCCAAAGAGGCGCCCAAGATGGTCCCAAGAGGCTTCAAGAGGACTCCAAGAGGCCCCCAAGAGGTTCCAGAGAGGCTCCAAGGTGGCTCCAAGAGACCCCCAAGATGGCCCCAGGAGGCGTTCTAGAGGCCCCAAGAGTCCGCCGTGAGGGTCCAATAAGCCCCCAAGAGGCCCCAAGATGGTTCCAAGGAGCCCCCCAAAGGCTCTCAAGTGGACCCCAAACCGCGCCAGGAGGCTTCCCCCCTTCCCCAAGAGGACCCCAAGCGGCCCCAGGAAGGCCCCCGACTGCTGACGCACATATCCGTAGCCATCTCGGATCAAGGTATCGCCTGTGTTCTTGGATCATGGCTTTGACGGCGCGTCGGGCACTGAGAGTTAGGATCATAGCGCCATGAGTCTATGAGCAATGCATGCGTCATCCTTGGGACTGTATAACATCAGTGTAACACATGTACTTCTGTAATCGCATCCCCACGAATTTGCCCCAAAAATGTGACCAACTATCTTGGCACTGCGTACCATCTCACGTGTACCGTGTACCACATCATATGTAACAGATGTGATCAACCTCTGTGGGTGTGTACCCCACGCCAGTGTAGTAGCCAGGGTCGTCCGCACGCCACGAAGTGAAGTGTCCCAACGTCATAGGGCGGGAAGCTGGGTGTGGGTGGTCTCGAAGAGTCGTTTGGATATTTGGTAGAGCTTGAACGGCCCCCCCACGAAGTGGGGGTATTGGCTGGTGTCGCATGAAAACCCTGGCACTGGGGAGAACACTGAGCGTTCGGGTAAAATGATTGTTGTTGTTGTTGTTGTTGTAGGTGTTGCTGTTGCTGTTGTTGGTGGTGGTGGTGCTGCTGCAGTTGTTGGCTTGAGACTTCTTCGCACTCGGTTCAGATGCCGCTCCTCAGCGTGGGTGGCGGGCCCCCCCCGAACTGTAACAACAACGGCTCCCGCCTGCTACCCCCTTCACGGTTTATTGAGAAAGCGGGCCCTCGCCCGAGATCCCCCTGCGATCTGCGTAGACCCGCGCTCTCGCCCGAAACTCCCTCGCACATCAGCTCAGATGCCGCCCCCATCGACGCGCAGGACTCGCGCTTTCCCCTTGGACTTCTTCCAAGACTTCCTTGGGGGCTGCGCTCTTGCTCGAAGACTCCTCTGCGATTCGCACAAACTTCGCGCTTCCGCGACCCGTCGGGGCTCGACCCGCCCGTCGGGGCCCGCCCGCCCGACCCACCCGTCGGGGACTGCGGTCGCGTCTCGCTGCCCTTCGCCCGCTCTCGATGCCCATCGCTGCCCGCAGTGGCTCCGCGGCCGCCTTCGCCCGCGCACTCCGTGGCCTCGCTGCTGCCCTCAGTGGCCCCGTCGCTGCCCGCTGTGGCCCCGCACTAGATGCTCTTCGTGGCCCCCGCTCGTTCGCGCCAGTCGTGGCCCCAGATGCATGCCCTTCGTGGCCCCATTGTCGCCCTTCGTGGCCCCCTCGGTGCCATTCGTGGCCCCGCTGTCGCCCTTCGTGGCCCCATAAATGTATGCTCTTCGTGGCTCCCGCTCGTTCGCGCCCGTCGTGGCCCCATATGCATGCCCTTCGTGGCCCCGCTGTCGCCCTTCGTGGCCCGCTTGTTGCCATTCGTGGCCCCGTTGCTGCCCTCTGTGCCCCGTCCTTGCGCTCTGCGGTCCATACGTATGCTCTTCAATGCCCCGCATTATATGCTCTTCATGGCCCCCACTCGCTCACGCCCGTCGTGGCTCCATATGTATGCCATTCGTGGCCCCGCTGTCGCCCTTCGTGGCCCCCTCGCTGCCTTTCGTGGCCCCATTGCTGCCCATCGTGGTCCCTCTGTCGCCCCCTGTGGCCCCATATGCGCATACTTTTCGTGGCCCCCGCTCGTTCGCGCCCTCATCCCGTTCCCCTTCCTTCCCCCTTCAAGTCGTCCTCTCTTCCCTATGTTTCAGGCGCTGCACCAATTACAGGCTGCAGGTATGGAAGATGTGGCCCTGGGGGGTGTACGGTCGAAGAGGGGGAGGGCGGGTATCAAAGGCTTGGGATATACGCGTGAAAGAAGGGCACGCGAGCAGGTAAGAACGAGCAGTCTGAAACATATCATTGCTGTTGGTGGTGTTGGTGCTGTTGTTGCTGTTGTTGTCGATCGTGTTGATGTTATTATGATGTTGTCGTTGTTGCTGTTGGTGTTGATGTTGGTGTTGATGTTGCTGTTGTTGTTGTTGTTGTTGTTGTTGTTGTTGTTGATGCTGGCGTTGCTGTTGTAGTTGCCGTCGTCGTCGTCGTCGTCGTCGTCGTCGTCGTCGTTGAACTCTTATTCTTCAAGAATAATTATCGTTGATCCCCCCACCGGTGCACATTGCTTTGTTTCGATTGAAGTGCCCCACCAGGGCTCGCACTTTGTTTTTTGTCAAAGAAAGTCTTCCTGCTCAAACTGGCCCCCTTGCCCCCGGGTTACAACAACAACAACAACGGCTCCCGCCTGAGACTTCCTCGCAATTTATCCAGGACCTCAGCTCCCGCCCGAGACTTCCTCGCATTTTGTTCAAGAAATCGCGCTCTCGCTTGGGACTTCCTTACGATTTATTCAGGAATCGTTCCTCCTGCGCTCTGGAGTCGCGCTTTCGCTGGAGACTCGCTTACAATTTACTGAAGAATAGCGCCCTTGCGTTGGAATTTCTTGCAATTTACTCCAGCGCCGCGCTCCCGACACCCAGGCACCCAGGAGTCGCGCTCACGCTTAGGACTCACTCCTTCACAGATTACCTAGGAATCGGGATCTCGCTGCCCTTCGTGGCCCCGTTGCAGCCCTTCGTGGCCCCCTCGCTTTGTTTCGTGGCCCCGTTGCAGCCCTTCGTGGCCCCCTCGCTGCCCTTCGTGGCCCCGTTGCAGCCCCTCGTGGCCTCCTCGTTGCCCTTCGTGGCCCCGTTGCAGCCCTTCGCGGCCCCCTCGCTTTGTTTCGTGGCCCCGTTGCAGCCCTTCGTGGCCCCCTCGCTGCCCTTCGTGGCCCCGTTGCAGCCCTTCGTGGCCCCGTTGCAGCCCTTCGTGGCCCCCTCGCTGCCCTTCGTGGCTGAGTTGCAGCCCTTCGTGGCCCCCTCGCTTTGTTCCGTGGACCGATATGTGTATGCCCTTCGTGGCCCCCGCTCGTTCGCGCCCGTGGTGGCCCCATATGCATGCCTTTCGTGGCCCCGCTGTCGCCCTCCGTGGCCCCCTCGCTGCCCTTCGTGTCCCCGTTGCTGCCCTCAGTGGCCCCGTCCGTACCCTCCGCCGCCCAACATACGTATGCCCTTCGTGGCCCCCGCTCGTTCGCGCCCGTTGTGGCCCCATGTGCGTGCCCTTCGTGGCCCCGCTGTCGCCGTTTGTGGCCCCTTCATTGTCCTACGTGGCCCAGGTGCTACCCTCAGTGGCCCCATCGTCGCCTTCTGTGGCCCCGCATTATCTGCCCTTCGTGACCCACGCTCGTTCGCGCTCTTCGTGGCCCCATACGCATTCCCTTCGTGTCCCCGCTGTCGCCCTTCGTGGCCTACTTCGTGTCCTTCGTGGCTCTGCTGTCGTTCTCTCTCGCTCTCGCTTTCGCTCGTCGTCGTCGTCGCCGTCGCCGTCGTTGCCGTCGTCGTTGTCGTCGTCGTCGTCGTCGTCGTCGTCGTCGTCGTCGTGGTCGGTCCCCTGTCCGTCCCTCTTGGGGTCGGGTCGACGGTCCGCGGCCGCCCCGCCGATCAGCGCTGCCGCTGGTAAGGCCGACGGTCCGCGGCCGCCCCGTCGCTTGCCGGGGCCTGGCCTGCAGGGAAGAAAAGTATACCCCCCAAAAGGGGTTCGATCGAAGACGAAAAGGGCGGGTATCGAGGGTTTGGGAAATTCGCGTTATTCGACACTCGAGCAGATAAGGGCGAACAATCTTAAAATGATTGTTGTTGTTGTCGTTGTCGTTGTCGTTGTCGTTGTCGTTGCTGTTGTTGCTGTTGCTGTTGTTGTTGTTGTTGTTGTTGTTGTTGTTGTTGTTGTTGTTGTTGTTGTTGTTGTTGTTGTTGTTGTTGTTGTTGTTGTTGTTGTTCTCGTCCCGCCCACGACCCGGCCCGCGACCCACCCGCGACCCACACGCGATCCACCCCGCGACCCACCCGCGACCCCCCCCGCGACCCACCCGCGACCCACCCCGCAACCCACCCCGCGACCCACGCGCGACCCACCCGCGACCCACCCCGCAATCCGCGCGCGACCCAACGCGCGACCCACCCGCGACCAGCCCGCGACCCACCCGCGACCCACCCGCCACCCACCAACGACTCACGCGCGACCCATCCGCGACCCACCAACGACCCACCGCGACCCACCCGCGACCCACCCCGCGACTCACCCTGGACCCTCCCGCGACCCACCTGCGACCCACCCCGCGCCCGCCGCAACTGCGGGGTGCTACATATTAGACGTTTGTTCCATGACCTTCGGGTCTTGCAAATACCTGCTGAACTCCGCGAACGAGAGCTGGCCCGACTTGTCCGTGTCGGCGCTCTCGAAGAACTCCTTGATGTCCTTGGTGTACTCCTCCAGCTGCTTGATCTCCCCGTTGACCAAGCGCTCGCGGTCTCGCCTGGATACGCCCGATGTGACATCAACCTCGGCGACGCGCCAGAGCTTCCCCAGGCACGAGCCGGCCCTGGACAAACCTCCCTTTAGTAGACCTCCCCTTAGTGAAAACGGCCTGGGACGGACCTGGACCCGCAAAAATGACGGCCGCGACGTCCTCTCGCGAACCGAAAACTGCCAATTCCTTAATAAACGACGTGTCAGGGTAGGAGGTCTGTCCACCCCCGAACGAGAGACCCTTGGTGCGCGACTTGCCGGCCGCTGCGTGCGGTGCGACAGCAGCGGCCTGCGTGCTCGGGCCCGGCCCCGCGGCGGCCCCCAGAAGCCGCGCACCGGAGGCAACTCCGGCGAAGGTTGGCGGCGCGCAGAGGGGGGTGGGGGGGAGGGGGGAAGGCTTCTTAGAAGGAGGCTGCTTCTTAGAAGGCGCCGGCCTTACACTTGTAGACAAGGCCCGCGCCTTCTAAGAAGCAGGGGTGCTTCTAAGAAGCCTTCCCCCCTCCCCCCACCCCCCTCTGCGCGCCGCCAAGAAGGGTCGAGCTTACGTGCAGCCGGCAACCACAGTGCCAACCACCACATTCAAGACCAAGAACACCATAAAGTCCACCACGCCCCCTTCTGGGGGCGCGGAGCTGCGCGGTGTGCTGCCGGAGCGCCGTCTGGTGCTCTGTGTGTGTTTTGTGGGTAGTCTCTCAAGCGCAGTGAGCACAATATGGCGTCAAGACGGCCAAAGAAGCCCCCAAGACGTCCCACGAGGACCGCCAAGAGGAACCCCAAGGGGGCCTCCAGCGGCCAAAATCATTGATAGACTTATGTTGCTCCCGTCGTACTTGTGTCGCAGCAGTGTCGAAACAATGTCGGACGAGTGTCTCCCAGGGCCCGACACGCGAAAACCACTGAGTTTTGGTACTTTTTGGGGGGCTCGAAATTCTTCTTCGTGATCAAGGCTAAAGCAGGTTGGAACATCGTAATGAAAGACTGTTGCTTCTGACTGGTTTTCGCGTTCTCGCCTTTTCGGGCCTCCGGCAGCTCAAGACAGCCCCAGGTGCCTCCACGACGGCCCAAGAGGATCTCGAAAGGAGCCCCGAGAAGGCTCCAATATGGACGAAGATGCCCCCAATACGGCCCAGGATGCTCCAGGATGGCCCAAGAGGGCTTCTAAAAGAGCCCCGAGAAGGCTCCAACATGGACGAAGATGCCCCCAAGACGGCCCAAGATGCTCCAACAAAAAGGGACCCCAAGATTGCCGACGAAGCACGCGAGGCGGCCCGGCCCGAAGACGGCCCAAGAGGGCCCCTAGATGTCCCCAGTCCTTAGTCGTATGTTTCAAGAGGCCCGAGGGGCCCAAGAGGGCCCCAAGAGGGCCCCAAGATAGCACGAGAGGGCCCCGATCGCCCCCGAGATGTCCCCAAGAGGCCCCGAGCAGGCTCCCAAAAGGCCCCCACAGGAGGGCGACACGCGTGCCTCGAGAGGAGTGCAAAAAGATGAGGAAGAGAGCTGCCTCCCGAACCGTGCAAGATGGCCCAACAAGGCGCCCCAAGATTGCCCCCAATACGCCCTCGAGACAGGCCCCAGGGGCCTCAATCCGTCGATAGTTCTTCGTCGGGGGCGAGGGGTATGAGATCGAAGTGGAACGTGGAGCCCCCCACCGGGAGATCTGTCTCGGCTTCGGGTTTGTGTCGTGCGTGCAGGCGAAGCGAAGCTGCGTGGGCGGGCGAAAGGAATAAACCCTCCTCTGGATAGAGCACGGCGGGGACAGCCCCCCCTGGCTGCATGGAGCGGGTGCCAGGGGGGTGTCCCGCCGTGGTGTCTTGGTGTCCCGATGGTGTCCAGTGCTGTCCCGTGGTGTTCAGTGGTGTCCAACGGTGTCCAGTGGTGTCCCGCGGTGTCTTGATTGGTGCCCCCATGGTGTCATGGTGGTGTGTCGATGGTGTCCCGCGGTGTCCCGCCGTGGTGTCCCCATAGTGTCACGTGGTGTCCCGCGGTGTCCCGTGGTGTCCTGCGGTGTCCCGCGGTGCCCCGTGGTGTCACGCGGTGTCTCGATTAATGTCCCGATGGTCTCATGCTGATGTGTTGATTGTATCCCGCTGTGTCCCGCGGTGTCCCATGGTGTCCTGTCCTGCGCTGTCCCGGGGTGTCCCGTGGTGGCCCGCGGTGTCCCACCATGGTGTCCCGATGGTGTCCCGTAGTGTCCCGCGGTGCCCCATGGTGTCACATGGTGTCCCGTGAAATCGGTAGTGGGATCAATAGTGAGACCGATTGTGAAGACGATGGTGAGATCAGTCGTGAGATCGATAATGGGACGGATAGTGAGATGGACAGTGAGAACGATACTGAGACCGAAATTCAGATCCATAGTGATAACGAGAAGGATTCCTTCTGTGGCGGCATCCCTTATCCACTGATCCTCCACCATCTCCTCCTCTCTCTCTCTCTCTCCTTCTTCCACTCCTCCTCCTCCTCCACCTCCTCCTCTCGCCTCCTCTGAATCATTTCGTGTGTTCCTTCACTCCCATGGGAGGCTGAAGTTTGTTTCCTATCGTTCATGTGCAAGGCAGGTGTTTCTCCATGTTATTGTTTGCCCCCTGTTTGTGTGCCCTTTCGTTCCCGTGGCGCCCGCCCCCAGCCCCAGGACGAGACCATGGACAACACATGGAAAAGCAAGCAAACATGAGAAACACCTGCCCTGCACATGACAAGCCAGTGAGGGAGGAGGGAGGAGGGAGGAGGGAGGAGGGAGGAGGGAGGAGGGAGGAGGAGGAGGAGGAGGAGGAGGGGGAGATGGAAAAGGAGGGAGACAGGGAGAGAGAGAAGGGGGGGAGAAGGAGGAGGATAAGGAGACAATGGAGAGGGAGAGAGAGAGAGAGAAGAGAGAAGAGAAGAGAAGAGAAGAGAAGATAAGAGAAGAGACGAGAAGAGACACACCAACATAAGAAGTAAGATGTATCACCCAGGGTGGCGCCCCCCCCCACACACACACACACACACACACACACACACACACACACACACACACACACACACACACACACACACACACACACACACACACACACACACACACACACACACACACACACACACACACACACACACACACACACACACACACACACACACACACACACACACACACACACACACACACAATCTATATACATATCATAAATTTGTAAACGCGTACGTACATGTATACAACCAGGGAAGTGCCCGAGATCTAAGACGGCCTGGAGATAACCCAAAGGGCCCTCAGATGCCCACGGGAAGCCTCACGATGGCCCCCAAGCTGCTCCAACACAGCCACACGATGGCTCCGCCCATGGGGGCTAGCGGCAGAAGGCGAAAACCCTTCGGATAGATGAATACGACGAAGATGTACCCATGAACGCTGTCTATCAAATGCAATTCGTCGTACACTTCGGCCCAATCACATCCACCCGTGATGCTCTGAAAGAGGACCAACATAGTCTTATAGAGGGAGCCCAAGTTTTCAGACAGCCAGGTGAGATGTTCGCACTTTCCAGCGCACTCAGCGTCGTCCGAACATGCACCTTGATTCCCGAGACACGTCGAAATCCACGTGGACTTGTTGTCTCGAAAATGCTCGATTGCGGCGTGCATGAATGCCATCGCGAAAATGTACATGAAGAAGGCAAGCACAACGAGAACCCAGAACAACGCGTCCAACGAACGCAAGATGGAAAATCCGCCACCGCGCCTGCAGCTGCTGGTGTGCGTCGGGCCCGTTTGCCCTTTGCGGCGCAATACAACGAAGCCCCCCGACGCATCGAGCCCAAGATGCGGTCGCCTGTGTGGCCCAGTCCCTGCGTTTTTTGCCTTCCACCTTCCAGGCGAACGGAACATCCTCGATACAAAGCCTGGGGAAAGGGGGTTCCATGTTCCACGGACCCTCCCCCCGCCGCCCCCTCAAGGCGCCCCCCCCCCCCCCTGCCCGCCCGAGCGCGGTGTGTGGGAATCGCGCGGCAGAGCGACCGGATATCATGACCCGTAGACTCTGGCATACGCGAACGACGCGCACGACGCGCAGAATCCGAACCACCCTGAAGAGGCGCACATTCCTGGTGACGCTGATGTTCGGAGCTCCTGTCGGCGGCGAGCCCGAAGGGGGCAGGCGAGCAAGGGCGGACCTGCTCCGGGGGCTCCACGAGAGCCTCGGGCCTTCCGCCAAGTCTCCTGCGCCCTCTCCGGAGACGCAGGGCATTGCCAGAACGCGGGGAAGCTTATGAGAAGCCCCGCCGAGGGGGAGGGGGAGGGGGAGGGGGAGGAGGAGGCCTTCTGAGAAGGCCTGCTCCTTCACACTGACACCGTGGGCGTGCCCCGCCGATCCTGACTCCGCTGCCAGCTGCCCAATCGCGGAGACCACCAGCACCAGGTCCAGCAGGTTCCACAGCCGGTCGGGGCCCAGAAACACCTGGACGTCCTCCGCCAGGAGCTTCAGGAGCAGCTCCACGGCGAACCAGACAACGAAAGCCGTCTCCACGGCGACGAACGCCTTATCGCCTTCGCGACCATCGATGGCACGGGTCAGCTGGTTTTGCATGCTGGCGCCGATGAATATTGAGTTGGCGATAATGAGAGCATAGGACAACGTGTCGAAGTAGATGGTCTTCACTATCTTGTGCGCCAACCTGCTTCTTCGACCCTCGTCGAGTCTGTGATTGGTGTCGCTGAGCTTATCCATAAACAGATCCAGCCCCTTGATCTTATCAGACTCGATCCTCCACCTGCTGAGGTTGCTAGAGACGGAGTCGAATTGCGAAAAGCTCTGCTTCTTTAGGTCCTTGTCTGCATCCTCGGCAACCTCCTTTCGGCGGCGAGCCGGGGGGGGGGAAGGGGGCAAGCCTTCTCAGAAGGCGGCGGGAATCCTCAGCGACCCTCCAGCCTTCTTCTGAGAAGCCGTCTTTGGCGGCGCACACAAGGGGGTGGAGGGAGGGGGGAGGGCTTCTTAGAAGCAGGGCTGCTTCTTAGAAGGCGCCGGCCATACATCTACAGATCAGGCCCGCGCCTTCTAGGAAGCAGGGGTGCTTCCAAGAAGCCCTCCCCCCTCCCCTTAGCTGTCGCCTCTGGCTTCACACACCTTCCAGAAGGCTGGAGGCCCTCCGAGCCATCTGCGCAGGCCCGCCCCCCCTGCATTTCCCACTCGGGCTCGCCGCCGATCCTTGGCGAGCAGCCCCGCGGAGTCGTTGGAGCGCGAAGGGCACTGGGCAACCTCTCTCAGCGAGCGATCCTCCCGCAGCTGCGTGAGCGCGTCTCCGGGACTCTGGGCAAGCTCCGCGCCGGCGCCGCGCAGACTCGCCGAATTGACGGCTCCTGCGGAAATCCACAGATGCCGAGGGGGGAGGACATCAGGTGAGGGCACACGTGTTGCAGAAAGCTCGTTGTGCATGTCTTCTGTTTGCAGGAGTGTCTGCCTTCACTGAGTGGGAGTGTCTGCCTTCTGTTTGCAGGAGTGTCTTCTGTTTGCAGGAGTGTCTGTTTGCAGGAGTGTCTGCTTGTTCCTTCACTGAGCCTTTGCATACCGCGCTGCTCCCACGTTCTGGAGGGGTGGCCAGTCCCTCGCGAAATCTGGGCCTTCGGCTTTCGAGCTGCACCGGTGCACGTCGTCCCTTTCGAATCGTGCCCATTCCTTGCTGTGGTCGTTTCTAATTGTTCCTGGCCCCCTGGTGGCCAGGAGAGAGGCCCAGGATAGAACAAGCGCGTACGTTCTGGAGGGGTGACCAGTCCCTCGCGAAATCTGGGCTTTCGAACTGCACCGGTACACGTCGTTCCTTCCTAATCGCGCTCATTTCTAATTGTGCTCGTTTCTGATTGTTCCTGGCCCCCTGGTGGCCAGGAAGGAGGCCCAGGATAGAACAAGTAGGAATGAAAGGATCTTGCCCACCCAGAAAAAACGACGAACTGTCGAAGAATTAGAGCTGAACAGCGCGTACGTTCTGGAGGGGTGGCCAGTACCTCGCGAAATCTGGGCTTTCGAAATGCACAGGTACACGTCGTTCCTTTCCAATCGTGCCCATTTCTGACTGTGCTCGTTTCCAACTGTTCCTTGCCCCCGAGTGGCCAGGAGAGAGGCCCAGGATAGAACAAGTAGGCATGAAAGGATCTTGCCCACCCAAAAAAAAACGACGAACTGTCGAAGAATTAGAGCTGAACAGCGCGTACGTTCTGGAGGGGTGGCCAGTACCTCGCGAAATCTGGGCTTTCGAAATGCACAGGTACACGTCGTTCCTTTCCAATCGTGCCCATTTCTGACTGTGCTCGTTTCCAACTGTTCCTTGCCCCCGAGTGGCCAGGAGAGAGGCCCAGGATAGAACAAGTAGGCATGAAAGGATCTTGGCCCCCCAAAAAAACCGACGAAGTGTCGAAGAATGAGACCTGCACGACGCGCACGCTCTGGAGGGGTGACCGGTCCCTCGCGACGTCTGGGCCTTCGAGCTGCACAAGCACCTTTTCCTCCGCCGAGCTCCGGGCAGGCACGCGCAGCCCGTCTCCTCCGGCTCCAGCGCCGCGGGGGGCTCGTGCCGCCGAGAGCGGGCCTGCGACAGCAGCTCGCGCGCGGCGGCGACCTCGGCCTCGAGGCCGTGCACCTGCGCGTCGTGCTCTGTCTTTTGTCGTCGGCTCCGACGGGGCGCAGCAAGAGAGGGCGGAGGACGAGGACGAGGAGGGAGAGTGGGCAAGAGGATGATGATGATGATGATGATGATGATGATGAGGAGGAGGAGGAGGAGGAGGAGGAGGAGGAGGAGGAGGAGGAGGAGGAGGAGGAGGAGGAAGGCGAGTAATTTGAGGGAGTTTCTGTGGAACTCACGTCATCCTCACCCCCGGCGCGAAGAGCACAAGCCCAGAGCGGCCTCCGGCACCGTTTCCGGACGGATCCGCTGGATCCGCTGGATCCGGTGACGAATCCCAAACCGGCGCCCTCGCCTGAGACATCCTCACAAAACGGGCCCCGGGGGGGATGCCCAGAGGAGCCCAGAGCGGCCTCCGGCACCGTTTCCGGACGGATCCGCTGGATCCGCTGGATCCGGTGACGAATCCCAAACCGGCGCCCTCGCCTGAGACATCCTCACAAAACGGGCCCCGGGGGGGATGCCCAGAGGAGCCCAGAGCGGCCTCCGGCACCGTTTCCGGACGGATCCGCTGGATCCGCTGGATCCGGTGACGAATCCCAAACCGGCGCCCTCGCCTGAGACATCCTCACAAAACGGGCCCCGGGGGGGATGCCCAGAGGAGCCCAGAGCGGCCTCCGGCACCGTTTCCGGACGGATCCGCTGGATCCGCTGGATGACGAATCCCAAACCGGCGCCCTCGCCTGAGACATCCTCACAAAACGGGCCCCGGGGGGGATGCCCAGAGGAGCCCAGAGCGGCCTCCGGCACCGTTTCCGGACGGATCCGCTGGATCCGCTGGATCCGCTGGATCCGGTGACGAATCCCAAACCGGCGCCCTCGCCTGAGACATCCTCACAAAACGGGCCCCGGGGGGGATGCCCAGAGGAGCCCAGAGCGGCCTCCGGCACCGTTTCCGGACGGATCCGCTGGATCCGCTGGATCCGGTGACGAATCCCAAACCGGCGCCCTCGCCTGAGACATCCTCACAAAACGGGCCCCGGGGGGGATGCCCAGAGGAGCCCAGAGCGGCCTCCGGCACCGTTTCCGGACGGATCCGCTGGATCCGCTGGATCCGGTGACGAATCCCAAACCGGCGCCCTCGCCTGAGACATCCTCACAAAACGGGCCCCGGGGGGGATGCCCAGAGGAGCCCAGAGCGGCCTCCGGCACCGTTTCCGGACGGATCCGCTGGATCCGCTGGGTCCGGTGACGAATCCCAAACCGGCGCCCTCGCCTGAGACATCCTCACAAAACGGGCCCCGGGGGGGATGCCCACTGGGAGGGGCGGGTGTGGTTATAAGTGGATAGTGGGGTTAGATTTGGCTTGCTGGGTTTAGCTTTCTGGGTTAGCGCCCGCTTGGGGTATCTAGGATACAAACCACACTGGCGGAGGATAACGTAACCTCGCTAAGCTACTTAGCTCGTCGTGCCTATCCTTAGTTAAAGGACTTAAAACACGGGTTGCGGTTAGGATTTTTGGGGAACCCTTGGGGATCCTAGGATATCTTCGGAGGGATTTTCTGAGGTTTCCTAGCTCTTCGGCCGAACCCCCGAGCCCGAAATATCAAAACTGTAGTCAACTGTTCCGTGACACATCGAGCAACATGTTTTTTTTTTTGTCAGTGGATGCCTGGCGCGAAGCGCGAGCGATCTATAGGCAAGGTGAGCCATCTGTAAAAACAGCGCATCGAGGTTGTTCACTTCCCTCCCACCCTTGATGGCCTATGATGTCTGACTTCCCTCCCACCCTTGATGTCCCATGGTGTTCGTGCATCATGTGATCAACTGGGATCGCGCTCTCAACCTCGGAGGGAAAATCACGGTTGAAACGTGTCCAGGGGATGCTTTGAACGCAATGCATGGCTCTATGATGTGACACGTCTGCACCATAGCAGGTGCATCCACGACCAAGCACTTAGCAGAAGCATCCATCATCTCCCGAACCTGCCAACAGCCAATACACGACCACAAGTGTCCTGACACCTTGCAGTGGAAGAATACTTCACCGAAAGTGATGGCACCGCCTGAGACGAAGGCTACGATATCACCCATACACACAGCACGGCACCGCACGAAAGCTTTCCTAGATGTCTGCACATCTGCAGGGTCTACAAAGAGATGGCCAGAGAGTGCTGCAAGCATCTTCGGGCTCGCAGGGCGTGGGTCTTCCAGACCGCTCTCCACGACAGCAAGGTCGTCCAGCTCGAAAAGATGATGGATTGTAATGTCTGTCAACAGCCCCTTCTCGTAGCTAACTGTCGTGTGCCTCGGGTCTGCGTATCGTTTCACCATGCGGTGTTTACGCTCAGCCAAGAAGCAACTGATGAGCTGGCCGTGAATTAGCAGCTGCTTTGGTAAATGCATTGCCCAATGAGATTTCGGCCGCCAGAGCTGCAACCCCCATGCAGATTGTTGGAGGGTTAAATGACTCACTATATCGCGGCCGAGATCAATCGGCGATACCAGCCCGCTGTTGGAGATCTGTAAGAGATCCAGCACGTCACACGCTTTCATGAGACTTTCACAATATAGCTTGAGAATCCCCTTTGCCACCACAACCTCTTTCAACCAATGGCGAAGAACGGGTGCAGCGCTTAAGAAAACACTGGCTTGGCCAGAAGGTTGATGCGATCCTTTTTTGCACAGCTGGGAGCCTGATGCGTAACCCTTCGGCCACTGCCATCGTTCCAAATAACTGTTGAGCACGTTCCCACCAAGGTTGTATCGATAAAGCAACGATAATAGCTCCTTGACTTCTTCACTAAAGATGCCCGAAGAGAGATATACGTGTAGCCAGTCCCAGCACCAAATGCTCCGAAGCTTCACTCCCAACTCCAAGTCTTGCAGCAACGAGGCTGGTTCAAAGATGAATCCCATCTGCTGCTCCAGAAGTTCGAATTCTCCTTTAGTTACACCCTCCTGCGAACGCTTGAGCAGCAACGCTTGCACACCTGCGAGGCTACTGTCGGTGTGCTCAACAAAGCGCCTAACATCCAGGCAACTCCCAGGCACCAAGAAGCCCTACGCGTCGGGAAGCCATGCTGATTTGTCAGCGACGACGTTGCGGCAAAGAACGCATATTGTGTGGCCCCCGCTGCCTTTGCAGTGTACTGCGAATTTGTGGGCCCGCTCGTCCTGCACCATGCAGGACAACTCGCCGTGCAATACGCGAGAGGCAGCCTCGTTGGGGACGTGGAACAGGATGCCGTCCCGTAGGTCCCTACTCGAAGGTCTGCCTAAGAAATACTTTAGCAAGTGCTTGCAGATTGCGCTCATGCCCCCTTTGACCTTCGCAACCTCGCTGGTTCGAATCACTGCTAGCGTGAACCAGAGGTCTTCACTGCTCAGCCCAAGATAGCCTATTTGTGTCCATGTCCAGTAGACGGCTTGTATTTTTCGTTCGTTTGATTCCGCCAGCGGGTTGCCAGGTGTCACCTCGTCTGTGTAGAAGACGAGGCTCATCTCGTTGGACGATGCCTCCCACGTAGCAGCAAGAAACCTGGCGAAGCTGATCGAGCGCTTGGCCGCTACCTCAAGGAAAGCAAATGGGTGTTGCACCCAGAGGTTTATTTGGCATGGCCTTCCCGCGTCCGTCTCACCATCGATCTTCTCACACTGAAGCAGCCTCCCGAACGAAGTCTCTTGGAACACTATGGCCTCCTTCTGGCGCTGCTGCGTCTTCCTTGAAAAGTGTTCAGGGATCTCCTCTTCGGCAAGCTGCCTGAGGAGCGTGGCCAGCGCTGTCCCTGTGATGTGGGATTTCTTTCCAAGGGCCAACAACCTAGCACGCTTTGTGCGTGGTTCCATGTTCCAGACACATATATCCTGTCTGAGCCCCGAGCGCCAGCTAACGCTGGCGAATTCTCAGGAGGAAAACGTGGCCTTGAGCCCCAATGGCTGGGAGGACGGATGAAGCAGGACAGGCGAGTGTTAATGACATGTGGCGCAGTATAACACTATCCCCAATCATAGACAGTTTACTTGCAGCTTGGGTCAATACGTATTTTGGGCCAGATTGGTCGGATCTCAACATCTCAGAAATCACAGCTGCTCTTCTGAGGGCGCCCTGTCCTAACGACGAATGGGGGGCAATTTTGAGACGATCATATGTTGCGTCCTCGTCGCGACCCGCGCTCGAGCTTTGCTGGGGCGCGGCATCGGAGGAGGACGCAAACAGAGATCATCTCAACACTGCCCCCCAGACGTCGGTAGGATACGGCGGGGGAGGGTGAACGGGAGGAAGAGCAGGAAGGTGCCCGAGAGAATAGAGTAGGACAAGAGAGTGAATAGGTTGAGGAGGACACGGGTGAGTGGAAGGATAGGATGAGGATGAGGATGAGGAGGACAATAGTAGGAAGGCGAACAGTGCCTTCGCCCCTCACCACACATCGGAACCTGATGATTTCGACTCCACGGTGGCGGTCGTCACTGGTTCTGCTGCTATTGCTGTTGTCGGCGAGGGGGCACTCGCTCACCGTGCGCGCGCGCCAGCATAAGCAGTCACGTGGCATGCAATATACAACCGAAACTGGGTACTCGAAGCTGACGCGTTGCAGAAACGCCCACAGTCATGCAAAGGCCAGCTGTCTACGCGCCCACGCGCACGAGCCAACTCAGAGGTGGTGCTTCTCCCAGAACGCTTGCGCTGCATGATACCCCTGACGAGCGGCCGTGACGATGTCAGACTTGTACAACCCCTCCGATTTCGCCAGGGTTTTGCAGCGGCCGTAGACCAGGCTGGTGAACTGGTTCAGTGTACGGTCTCCCATCGTGTCGGCGCTGATGAACTGCTTGACGTTGACCAAGAGCTTCGCGGGCTTGGCGCCGCCTGGGCGAATGCTCAATCTGACGGGGGGGCGGGTGTATGCCAACTCTGAAAACCAAGTCGAACTTCGATCATTCGTCGGGGGTGGTGGTCTCAAAAACGAGGACCCGGAATGGGTGGCCCAAACGCCCCCAGCGTAGACGACCTGACCGACCGAAGCGAACGAACGTTGGGATGCAGAGCCTGTGGTCGCCGATGCGCCCTTCTTGGGCATCGGCTCCGCCTTGGCCTTGGGGGCGCTGCCCTTGGCCGTGGCCTTTGCCTTGCCCTTTGCCTTGCCCTTGGCCTCGGCCTTGCCCTTGCGGACGACCCGCTTGCCCGTGCCGTGCGGGCTGGCGGCGCCGCTCATCGCCTTCTCGAGCTCAGCAGCTTCATCGATGCCAGCGACGGGAGCAGCGCCAGCGCTTGGAAGACCAGCAGGACCAGCTCCACCTGGATCTGCGACTTCACCTGCAGGGCTGTTGCACAGCGCCAAGAATGGCGAGGCCGCTGGGCTTGGCGAAAAGGGGCTCAGCGACGACGAGCTACCTGGCGTGTCCTGCAGAGCCATCATCCCGCTCTTGGCGGGCTTCATGCTGCCAAGGCTTCCGAATGAGGGCGCGCCTGGACTATGACCGAGCTGAGAAGGGCGACTGTTGCTCGTGGGACCGCCAAGCCCATGCAGCTGTAACCCTTGAGCGGGGTTTCCCGCGCCCATTGGACCACCCGACATAGGCATGCCGCCCAGCCCAAGCATACTGCCAAGCAGGCTTGCTGCTTGCATGAGATCCTGGGGGCCGCCAGCTGCAAGCCCTGGCATGCCGAGATCAATGGCCGGGACAGCCCTCGTGGGCTCAGGAGTGCGCAAGGACTTGTGGCTCCTCCTGTAACACATCAGGGACAACTGGAAGTCGATCTGCTCCACGAGGTCAGTGGGCCCAGGAACAGGCCCGCCATCTGGGGGAGGGTAGGCGCGAAGGCGGGCCTCAGGGCTCAGCTGCGTGGGGCTTGACTCGTAGTGTTTGATGTGGAAGGGCGCCTTGCCACCCCTCTTCTCGAAGTTCTTGACAGCCGCTTGCAAGTCGGTGCCGACCTTCTTGCGCTTGTTCCCATCGTGCTCCGTGCCAGGTGGATGGGAGCGCGCAAGGATGATTGCGCCTCCGTACTTCAGGAGCTCGTTTCTAGGGCATGTCATGCCCAACTTGTACATCCTCAACGCCAGGACGGTCAACTTCGCCGTTTCCGAGAGCTCAGGGCTACGCAGGGATAGCCAATCGCGCTCCGTGAGAAACTCTGTCAGCATGTCGCACGACTGTTGGGCTCGGGCACCGTGCTTCCTGTCTTGGCCGACGGTGTTCTCCACTGCGGAGACCAGCGCAACCTTCTGATCAGCCGTCCAGGGGCCGCCCCGAATCTCCTGGACGACTGTGGTCGCATCCTCGAGAGAAAGGCCGTGCGCGTGGTGGAAGGCCTCCATGAGCTGCATGGCTTGGGTGTTCATGACCTCAGCCTCCTGCCGCCCCGCTTCGATTTGCGCACGGCCGAAAGAAACCCGAGCTCGAGTAGCGTTCACCAGTTGCTGCGCCACGGCCGCTCCTGCTGGGATATCAAGTGATGTTGTGGCCAGGGTATCGCGCGTACTAGAAGACCTCTGAGCCAAAATGGCTAAGGATGAGGGAGAGGAGGAGATGAGGGCACTTTACTTGTGTTCGCGGATTTCGATACCAAACGTTGTTGGGCAACACAAGGAACGTCACATTGATGGGGGGTTGTTGCTTTGATTTCGACGCTTCCCCCCCCCCAAGGAGGAGGAGGATAAGGAGGAAGAGGAGGAGGAGGAGGAGGATAAGGAGGAGGGAAATCTTGAAAATCCCTGTTTTTCAAGTTGGCGGAGGAGGGGGAGGCAGAGGAGGAGGAGGCAGAGGAGGAGGGGATCAGAACGTCGAAACAGACTGTTTGCGCCAGTGTTTGCAGGCTCGAAGGGTCCCCAACCGCCTCTCTTAGGACTGATCTTTGGTCGGTCGTCCAGGCCTGTCGGCCAGGGGGGGCCGACGCTCCGGCAAAGTGCCAACTGGCCAGGGCAAGTTGGCACTAAAGTGCCAACTTGCCCTGGCCAGTTGGCACTTTTCTGTTGTATGATTTCTATTGCAACACAGAAGACCTGGAGTGCCAACTTCCCCTGGGCAGTTGGCACTTTAGTGCCAACTTGCCCTGGCCAGTCGGCACTTTGCATCCTCCCCTCGGGGCGCGATCTCCCCAACAGTGCTTGCCCCTCCTCATCTGCCTCCTCCTCCTCTGCCTCCTCCTCCTCCCTCCTCCATCAGGCGTCGCTGTCGCGGCCTCAGAGTGCAGCTTTGAGGCAGCATCAGACAAGAGATACGATTATCTTTGTTGTTGTTTTGCTTGCTCACGGCACTCGAACGCGCACCCCACGCGCGCAACTGCGCCCCAGCAGACGAGAGTGAGCAAGCGTGTGGCACCCTAGTGGTCGATGCAACTACTGATATATAGTTGAACTCTACCTCAAGACGCTTTCGTTCTTGTGGCCGTCTAATCGGTCGTACCTGTAGTGTCGGTCGGGGTCGTGTGGTTGCTCGCGTAGAAGTCCTCGAGGCTCTGACCTATCTTGTCGACAGCCTTCTGGAAGTCACCAGTGCGAGGGACGGTCTGAATCTTCTTGCGCCAGCGGCCATGTAGACCGTCGTACCAGCTGATCAAGAGGGAGTGACGGCTCTGACACCACTTCACATGCTCATGCGAAATATGGGGTCTCACGATCTCATCGGCGTCGTCTTCGGGCTGCGGTGTCACGGGCAGCAGCCTGATGTTGGTCTCCGAGAGCTCGAGGCAGAGCTTGCCCCTGGGGTTGGTCGAAGACAAGATTTTCACGCTGACCTCCTCCCCAGACGTAGTCCTGACCTTCACAATCACGACGGAGTCGATCTCGTTCGCAACCTCGCGGCGAGGGCGCTTCGGCGCACTGTCGGGCGAGCCCGAATCAGGCATGGCCTCAGCGATGGACTGTGTACGCTGCTGAGCAATCAAGCGGTTTGTCGCGCCCTCCCTGAGGCGAACCAAATGGTCGACCATAGCGAAGGAGTTGCCACACACCTTCGCAAATTTACAGTCCTGCTTGTCGGTCTTCACGAACGTGACGCCGTCGACCTCCCAGGTGTAAGTCTTCCATGATGTCGAGGATACATTGTCTCCAGCATCGATCGCCACGTAGCTGCGGTCGATGACAACCATTGCGGCGTATAGCGCCCGATGTGTACGTCGACCCAAGTACTTGCGAGATCTTGGTTGAGCCAAAACGTCTACGCTGATGATGATGCTGACGATGGCGACGACGATGCGTATGAGGATGACGGTGCCGAGGCTAGTGGTGATGATGTTGGTGATGATGATGGTGATGGTGATGGTGGTGTTGGTGGTGCCGATGTGTCTGTGTGCGATGGTGACGATGGTGGTGATGATGATGGCGATGAGAGGATTCGTTGAGCAAGCGTCTGCTAGCGAGACGGTACACATGCCACAGAACGCTTGTGCACGGAATCTGCTCAGGCCACCCCCTCCACTTCACATGTGTCTGATCCCCCCCACAAGAGTATGATTGCCCGCATAACTGTCACGCCTGCTAAGCTCAGGCGACGCGTGCCGACAAAGTTGCAGCACTTGGACAGTGACCCGCATTGCTGTGGCAGTCAACCGAATAGCACCCCCATCCCGCCCGCCAGGGCCCACCTACTTATGCGCAGCCCATGCGCCCGCAGAGCTGCCTGGAAAGAGTTGCAGCGAACCGCTCCCGTGCCGCCCCATGTATGACATCGGTGCGCCGCACAGCAAAATGCGAACAAACAAAATCGAGCTTAAACCTCAGGCCGAAGAGGGCAAGGTGCGATTGGGATCTTAACGGGATCGGGGTAAGGGGAGAGGGCCGCCTGAGCACGCTGATCTACGTACCCGTTGTTTTAGCACACTTAGGGGCAAGACCCGAGTCAGAGGCACCCCTCTTCATAATCGGCTTCGCCTTCAGAAGCTCGGCCCCAGCGGCGAGCGCTTTGGTGTTCACAAGCGTGGGGATCGACGCGGCTACAGTACGGGGGCCATTGCCGTCATCGCAGACTACGTTCACTGTGACCGAGCTCGGGGCCATGTTCGCGCCCTTGCTGCCGGGCGCCGTTTTCACGCACCAGAAAGGCACAGTGACGCACTTAAGTGGGTCAGCTGAGAGGTCGACACGCGGCTGGAGAAAAAAACTTGTTTTCCCCATCAAGGTTGGGGATACCTTTGGGTGGCAACACCTCTGTAGCATTCGTGGGTGCGCTTGGGGCAACCCCGATCAGAACGGACAAAGGCACAAGATGCAACTCACCCTTACTGAAGCTGGCACCTGCTACCACCCTATCGACAACGAATTTGGCGTTCGACTTACTGTATTCTATGTCCACACGGCAGCCCCCCTTCGCCTGGTGCAGGCGCCTCGCCGCCAGCTTGATAGCACACTTGGCAGCGCATGTAGCCATATCACGGTGTTCCTTGGGCAAAGCAATCAGTTACATGATGGCACTGATGAGGTGGACGACGCAAGGCAGGAGTGGATGGCATGAAGGTTTGAGTGAAGAGGAGGGGGGGGTGGCAAAACAAAGCGGCAGGGTGGGGGGTCGGGTCCCACGTGTCCAGCACGCTGCTGCCCTGGCCAGCTTTGATCGTGTAGATCTCCTTCTCGCGAAGAACCTGCGGGTTTGAGAAGGCGGATGAGATGACAATGGGCCGTCCAATTAGGTGGATATACGCAGAACTACCATCTTCACAACTGTCTCGAAAAAAAACTCCTCCCCCTCCTCCCCCTCCTCCTCCTCTTCCGCCGTCCCCCAACGACGTTGTTTTCATCAGGCCCAAAAACGTTGTTTTCTCCCGTCGGGTATCCTGAGGTGCCCGAGAGCCCAAAGTTGTCCAACGTGCTTGTTTTTGTTAGCTTATATGGGGAGGTAGCATCACGCATGGCTCAAGACTCGCTCGAGATTTACGGACGAGGGCAGAGGAGGAGGAGGAGGAGGAGGAGGACAATGAGGAGTGGGAGGGTGCTGAAAACGACGACGGGGAGGACGACGAGGAAGATGGAGGATGCGGGAAGGAAGATGGAGGAGAAGTGTGGGGAGCGGGCCCCCCCGACGCCACCCCGAACATTTAGTGGCAGGGGGGTGGTTTACAAAAGAAAGTACAAGGGATCCTTGTACTCGTCCAGCAGCTTCCCAAGCTCGATGCGGTCAGCGACCTTGCCTGTTTTCCTGCCTGCTCCCTTGGCCTCCTTGGCCTCCTTGGCCTCGCCCTTATTGGCGAGCTCCACGCCGCGCGCGTCGATGCCAGCGATCTCGAACTTCTCGGGGCCGTTGGGCTTGAGCTGCACGATGGATCCCTTCACGAAGCCCTTGTCGTTCGCCTCCCTCAGCAGGCCGTCGGCGCTGCCCAGCTGGCGCATGGTGAGCGAGGGCGTGGGCGCCTCTGCAGCGGGAGCCGCAGCCGTCTTCTCCCATGGGGCCTCCACCAAGCGGGCGTCCTGGTACTTGTCGAGCGTGTCAGCGATCAGCTGGTCTGCGATTGCTTCCAAGTTGGCCCACTCCTTCCTTCCTTTCACTTTTTTGGAGTGCACGTGCATCACCATGCGCACTTCCATCTCCCCTAGCAAGCGGCTCTTGAGAGCGGTCGGCATCATCGGCATGGCTGCGAACCACTTCTGTGCGCTGCGTATGAAGCTCGCCGCCTTCAGGATCATAATCTTCTTCGTGGAAGTCATGGCGGCTGTATCCGCTGAGGATAGCAATCGCGCGTCGCCCGACTTGCAAAACACGTCGGGGGCCACGAGGTGCGCCTTGACGCAGGAGATCACCCGCTCAGGCGCCTGCGCCAAGGAAGCCGCTGCGAGGAGCTTGAATGTGATGCCAGAGACATTGCGCCTGTAAGCGTTCAGCGTCCGCGAGAAGGCTTCCAAATCGTTCAAGTAGATCGGCTTCGCTCCGCCGCTGTAGGCGGCGACGAAACTGCACATCGACTGGACGTGGCCTCGAAGGGTCGGCTGGTCGCGCTCGATTCTCGCAGTGATCATGTCCCAGTTCGGCGTAGTAGACCTGCGCGCCATCCTGTGGATCTGCAGCAATGTCTGCACTGCCGTTGGGGTCCTCTGCAGCCCTGCGCCGGTGTTGCCCGCGTCGGAAAGAAACCCTGGGAGCTCAGGGATTTCGGAAGCAACCTTGTGACCCAAATTCCAAACGGGGGAGGAGAGAGAACGGAGGAGGGGGAGGAGGGGGAGGAGAGAGGATGGAGAGGAGAGCGGATTTTGAGACTGGTCTCTTTTTGAGACGGGGGAGGAGAGAGGATGGAGGACGGAAGCGGACGAGGAGGAGGAGGAGGAGGTGAGGAAGGGGAGGAACGGAGTTTGGGTGCTGGAAGGGGGGTGGGAGGAATTTGGGTCCCCGCCTGATGCTTAATCACCAGCCACTGGAGGCCCACTTCGCATGGCTCCTTGTAGGCTGGATTCAAATTGAAGATCACGCTCTGTGAGAGCCTGCCGTCGTCGCCGCAGAGGTCTTCGACGTGGGACTTGCATCCTACAATCGTGGGCCGAAGGCCAAAGTTGGTGTGTGTCCGAGTCACAGATACCGCCTTGAACTCGTGTGGGCTCATGGCAGGAAGCATGCCTTCAGAACAAGCGTGGGCCTTCTCTTGGAAGGCCAACTGCTCAGCGCCACGTTGCCCTGGAGCAACTTCGAATGCCCACGCCGAGTGTACTTCATTCCAAGACCAGCCTGAACGCAAAATGTCGTACAAGAGGGCGTGGCAATCGTAAGCGTCGATGCCCATGCCGAAACGATTGTCGATGTCACACCCAACACAATTCGGATGCAGTCGCACATGCTCCGCCAGCTTGTGCTTTAGCAGCGTGTTGACAATGTTGTCTGCGACGCTTTTCTTAGACTGCACGTTCTCGACGTCAGGGTCGTCGAAACTGTGAATGGCGTGGCGGATGCTGGGGCCGATCTCCGAGATTGAAGCACGAATCGAACTGTCAGCCGAAGTCATCGCAAGATGTACGGCTGAAAAAAGGACCACCAAGGAAACCGAGCTATACTGAACCAAAGCGCTGCGGACAACGAGGCTCGCGTGGCAAAAAGCGGGGGAGGAGGATGATGAGGATGAGGTGGGGAAGGGCACAGATAGCTCCCCTCGACGACCCCATCAGCATCCTCTTCCTCCTGCTCCTCCTCCTCCCTCTCCTCCTCCTCCTCCTCCTCCTCCTCCAGCTCCTCGTCCTCCTCCTCCTCGTCCTCCTCCTCCCCCCTCCTCGTCCTCCCTCCTCCTCCTACTGCTCCTGCTCCCTCCTCGTCCTCCTCCTAGGCTCCTTCCCTTGCGCTACAACCGAGGACAAGTTCGAACGGTGACGCTCGTGTCTATAGGCACCTGGCGGAGTGAGCCACTCCCTGGCCCCAGGCCCCGTACATCTCTGGCCCCCTGTCCTCCTCCTCCTCCCCATCCTCCTCCTCCGCCTCCTCCTCTCCGACCTTGCCGAACGGCCGTCAAGGGCACGGGATTCTAGTGGCCTGGCATGCAGAAGTGTTCAAACATGTGGCGCGTATCGTACTTAGCATGGTGAGCTAACCAAGGTGATCGAATAACTTATATCCATATACCCTCAGGATGCAACTTAGTTACTAACCTCATGCAACTCCCACTCCTGGTTAGCTAAGCGGGTTGCTACTTAAGTTATAAGTACGCCAACATGCGCGCCTGGTTAGCTAAGTTCGTGAAGTGCTTGGGTGCACATACTAACCACACGCTGTAGATATATGTACGTTGCTGTGGTTGCAACTCGGTTACGTGCTGGATAAATGTTGTTTACCAGCAAGATATACATGGTTATAGTCGCGGTAAACACATATAAACAGGGCCGCGCCTTCCAGCAGAGGAGCCCAGAGCGGCTTCCGGCACCGTTTCCGGACGGATCCGCTGGATCCGCTGGATCCGGTGACGAATCCCAAACCGGCGCCCTCGCCTGAGACATCCTCACAAAACGGGCCCCGGGGGGGATGCCCAGAGGAGCCCAGAGCGGCCTCCGGCACCGTTTCCGGACGGATCCGCTGGATCCGCTGGATCCGCTGGATCCGCTGGATCCGGTGACGAATCCCAAACCGGCGCCCTCGCCTGAGACATCCTCACAAAACGGGCCCCGGGGGGGATGCCCAGAGGAGCCCAGAGCGGCCTCCGGCACCGTTTCCGGACGGACGACCTGATTGCATAACACGCCTGGATATGCCGACGGGGGCGAAGGAGGAGGAGGAGGAGGAGGAGGAGGAGGAGGAGGAGGAGGAGGAGGAGGAGGAGGAGGAGGAGGAGGAGGAGGGGGAGGGGGAGGGGGAGGGGGCAGGCGAGGGAGCCCCGGCCCTGGGGGAGGGGCCCTGAGGGAGCCCTGATGGGCTTCCGGCACCATGGAGAGGTCCTGTGGGGCGGCCGCCCCTTCTTCTCTCGGTCGTTGCCCTCTCGCCCAGAAGCGCGCGCCCCTTCTTCTATATATACAGAAACTCCCGATCAACCGCAGAGCGGCGGATGTTAATAGTA
>CAUYUJ010002187.1:59392-71892 GCA_963575745.1 Prorocentrum cordatum
CACAGGCCGCATGATGCAGCTGGCGGGGCAGTTTGCGCAGCGGCCCTACTTCATAGTAGGCACAGTTGAGACACGTCTCAGACGGACAGGCACCTCCGAGCTTGGCCCGTACTTCCTGTTGCACGCCCAGGCTAACGACTCCGGAGGGGATGGATGTACTGTATGGATCAACACACACTGGGAGTATCAGGAGGGATGCACGGTACAGCCTTCTCACTGTCAAGTGCTACATGCAGCGCCAGATATCATGATCGTGGCCGTAAGGGCCCCTTCACTTTCGCTTTGTGTATGTGTTGCTCATGCTCCGCATTCGCGCCGACCCCCAGCACACATACGACAGTGGTGGAAACAACTACAGCAGCTTATTACACAGCACAGGGGTACTGCAGAGCATGTGGTTACACTGATTGACGCCAATGCAGCAGTTGGATCATACACAGACGCACACGTAGGGCCCATACATGCGGAGCCTGAAAACCTACCGGGACACAGTTTCCGTATGTTCCTCCAGGGCACAGCCCAATGGGCTCCATCTACCTTCTACGAAGACCCATCGGGATCCGCGGGTACCTGGACGGCCCCAGGAGCACGCACCACACCCAAGAGGCGTGACTACATAGCAGTGTCCTCTGATATACGTGTGCCTGCGCAAGGAGTCGATCACGGCATCGACCTCGCAGTCACGCAGCCAGACCACAACGTGGTGGCAGCATGCTTACTTTTCCCACCATCCAGCTTTGCGCCAGCAGCACCGAGACCCTACAAGGTGCAGCACGATCCTGACATGTACAAGGATCCAGTGTCCGCCAGGTTATTCCAACACTTGCTTTCGCAGTTCCGACAGCCCGACTTTGCAGTACACAGTACAGATCACGTCAAAACCTGTGAAGAATACGTGAGATACGCCATGGCTACAGCCTTTCCAGTACGCACGACAGCGGCGGGACGGCAACCTCGGCAATCCTGGATCAGCGTCAGCACACTTGCTATGCAGGATGAACGAAGTATATACTTACGCCTAGCTCGCAAGATCGGGCTGCAGGCTCACAGAGCCATGGCGCGTGTCATCTTTTTCGCCTGGCAGCTGCATTTTGCGACGACAGACGCAGAACATGAGAGGCCACGTGGCCCTAGCAGCAAAAGAGCGCGCATGCCCTGCCTGCCTACCTTGGTAAGACGCACGCGGAAGCTGCAGCAGCCTTGTCTCCTCCTTCCGCAAGCAACGGCATCTCTCTTGTGTCGAGAAGCGGACATACGCAAGCAGCAAGGCAATGGCAGAGGCATAGGCAAACCACGTTTACTTGCTCAATGGGGACATCAAGGGGTCACGGCCATCATACTACCTCCCCCTTTCAGACCAAAGGAGTATCAAACGGGGCATGGGATGGAGACGGGAATATGGGACTATATTACCTGCTGCTGGGACTATGCGCATGGAGTGCGCGCTTGTGCCCTAGCACATCGTGAGCTATTGCTTTTTCACACTACACTATTGATCCGACATGCGACTATGCAAGACGCATTGCATCATTACAACAACCTTGTGCAGGGAGTCTCGGACGCATGGGATCGCAGGCAGCATGGTCAGGTGTTTGCCAAACTACGTGCTATGGGAATAGGTTCGTCCAAGAATGTAAACACCAGAGCCTTACCCATCTTGGAGCTGGAGGATGGCAGCATGGCTGCCACACATGAAGCAGCAGCAGATAGATGGCTGCGCCACTTTGCAGCAGAAAAAGTGGGAGTGGTAGTGCCAGTTGCCGACGCCAACACATTTGCACGAAGTATCCCATCCCTTCCCCAGGATCTCACACCTGATATCCCATATGAGGAAGTGTTTCTCCCTACCCTCTCCAACTACCAAAGAGCTTGCCGCACTGCCAAGCCCTCAGCTGCCAGCCTAGACGGTGCCCCAGGGGCCCTTCTCAGAAGTTTTGCCACGGCCCTGGGAGCCCTGTTCTATCCTGTGGTTGCCAAAGCGTGTACCCGCATCGAGGAACCCTTGCAATGGAAGGGGGGCAACTACTGGAACATCTGGAAGAAGAAAGCTACCCTGGCCATATGCAAGAATCATCGGTCTGTGATGATATCCTCCCAGCCTGGGAAAAAATACCGACAGCTACTGCGAGCGCCGCTCGCAGAGGCCCTCCCTGCATATGCAGGGGACTCGCAGCATGGAGGAATTGCGGGGAGAGGAGTTGACCTTGCAGCGCTTGCTATACGTTCATTTCAGGAACTCGCACAGACGCTCAAGCTATCAGCGCTCTTTTTCATGCTTGACGCAGTCTCAGCTTTTTATCGGGCAGTGCGCGAGCTTGTTATGCAGCTGGGAACCTCAGATGCGGACCTACACAGCATACTACACACAGCGGGGCTCCCACCTGGTGCCATTGAGGACCTCAAGGCTCATATCGCTGAGCACCACACACTACTGGAACAAGCAGGGATATCACGACACATACGTGCGCTCACAGCCTCTAGCTACTCAGGCAATTGGTTCTGGTACCCAGGAGCGTCAGCAGTTGCCTTCTCGCTTGAAGGAGCGGTACCAGGACAGCAGCTAGGCGACGTCATTTTCAACTGCGTAATGGCAGCATGCGTGAAGGAAGCTCAGCAGGGATTGCAGGAGCTGGAGCTAGACCTACGTATACCTATATCATTACATGCATCAATGTCTGACATGATGCAGCAAGCTCCCGACACTATGCGAGGAGGATTGGAGGTATGTTTTTTGATGATGGTGCGATTGTTGTCCTAGGAGCAGCTCTGCACTTGCTTGAAGCCGCGCCCAAGGTAGCGGCAGTGGTCGCTGCCAGCTTTGTGAGAAGAGGCCTCAGGCTCAATTTCGCTGCAGGCAAGACGGAGGTGCTGTTTCAACTTAGAGGGATTGGCGCCAAGCGTGCCAAACGGGAGTTATGGCTCGAACGTGAAGGCCGCTTCGAGATCCAGTCAGAGCTCTTAGGACGCTTCACTCTGCTTGCAGTGAGGACATACCCACACTTGGGCACGCAGCTGGACGAATTGGGATCCATCGGGCCCGAGCTGGCCCATCGGGAAGCGCCTGTGAGGTCGTCCAGTACACTACTGCGTAGACGGGCCTTTGGCTCCCCTATTGGGCTCCCACCACAGGCCACTCTGCACTTTGTGGACACGCTTATTTTCGCGGGCCCCCTCTACAACGCAGGTACATGGCCCGAGCTCACGGAAGCTCAGCACGCGCACATCCAGCACCTGATCATCAACAAATATCGTCAGGTTTTGAAGGCCCCTCAGAAGGACTCCGAAGCAGACCCCGACAGGCTCATACTGGCACGGGTACGACGGGCGGATTTACGTGCAGTGCTTAGAGTACACAGGTTACGCTTGCTGGGCCGCCTCTTACATCATGGCACACCTACACTACGCAGCCTACTTACGCATGCGTATCGCAAGGCGCACATACACAAAAACACATGGCTACACAGAATACTACAGGACTTACAATGGGTGCGCACCACCAACTGCCGACTACGTGATATGCCAGATCCAGCTGAGGACTTCCAGGCATGGGAAGTTCGAACTTTGCAGTCACTCCCAGCTTGGAAGAAGGTATTGCACGCCACTCTCGCTGCGCACGCAGATGCAGCGGCAAGAGCAGCCTTGGCCGACAAGGCGCAGCAGGATTTCTTTCAACTTGTGCACCCAGCAGGAGTACCAATACCGATCACGAACGTGAATCACCCTCTTCATCCCCCCCCACAGGTGCAGGCAGATCTCCGATGCATGGGGTGTGACTATGTGGGTAAGACTGCAAAGAGCACGCGACAACACATCGTGCGTGTACACTACAGCCAGGTACATGTGGTATCCAGGTTCATGGGGGAGGGGAGGGTATGCATGGCGTGTTCTATGGCCTGTTCCTCTCGGCGTCTTCTCAGGGATCACCTTGCCTTTGACGCCGCTGTGTGCCAGCTAGCCTACATTTTGCACGGAACCACGGTCCCTCCAGAGAGGGCGGAGGAGCTGCGACAAGCAGATCTCGACTTGCATGCGAAGCAGCGACGTGCAGGACTGGGCAGATGGAGAGCAGCATTCCCAGCACATGTACAATATCCAACGGAAGGGCTCTACCCAGCAGCCATGTTTGCAGCAGCCTTTTTCTCTGAGAGTGAAGCCAAGGAACTTCTACGTACACATGCATACGAAATAGGACCTACTGCATTATCAGCATACACAGCTCTCTTCACTGATCCCCCCAGCCAGCAGTGCAGGAAGGACTTACGTTCAGTGACAGATACTACAGATATCGACCGCAGGATTTCAGTGGACCAGCCGCTGAGTGGATACCTGTACGGGTGCACAGAAAGGAGATTTTTGTGCTCGACCTTTTTTCAGGCAGGCGACGCGAAGGCGACGTTCAGGCCTGGATTGAGCAGGAGCATGTTGCGACAGCCTACCATATTATCATGCTTTCAGTGGACATAGCCATTGACACAGACATGGGGGACCTCATGCGCACAGATACTATCACACAGTGGGGTGAACATATCTTGGCTAGACGGGTGTGGAACACAGGGGGGGGGCCCCCCTGTGAAACCTGGAGCGCGGCCAGATGGCTGGACGGGGGTCCCCCCCCACTACGTACACATGAGTGGTACTGGGGCGTCCCATGGATTTCTGAACGACAGGCCCTCCAACTACATGCGGCCAATACGCTACTGCAGAACCTGGTGTTCCTCTTGGGCTGCCACATGGTGGCGGGGACCTCTGGGTGGATCGAACATCCTCTCCCGGCCCACTGGAGGCCAGAAGCCCCCAGCAGCTTCCACTGGGAGCCCCTAGAGGCCCTAGCCTCAGCCCCCATCACGATCACAGCCGACTTTGACCAATGCACGTTGCAGCCGACAGATCGAGACCCTGTGGAGTTTGGAAGAGCTCCCACGCGTCTCCTCGGACTGAGAATGCCATGTTTGCGAAGACGCCTGTGCGAAGGACCAGGCAATGGCTGGTGTCTCCACGGGAAAGGAGTGCACAAAATACTGCAGGGGAAGGAGCTTGTTGGAGGGCGTAAGGTCTTTAAGACGCATGCCAAGAAAACATATCCAGAGCAGATGTGTGCACGTTTAGCAGCAGCCATTGCAGCCTCTATTCAGAGTATATATGCAGATGCTGACAATGACGAGCAGCAATTCGACGAGAGCGCGTTGTGCTCCGACCTATGCAAGTTTTACCTGCCAGAGATAGGTGTGGATTTCGAGCCCGCACCAGACTTCGCGGCAGGAACGACCAAGATGCAGAGAGCCGATCCAGAGATGCACACGTTCCAGGATGATCCCAGTGAGACTCCTACGGGCCCCATATGTGATCCGACTCCGGCTACCATCCCTGCTCCGACTCCTGCTCCTGACAGCCCCAGCATGAATATTCCCATGCATGAACCAGGATCGGATGAGGAGCTCGAGGCTGAGAATTTGCTGGGGCTTCGCCCCTCCCTTCCCGTCTCTCCCCCTCGGCCTCCTTTGCCTCCCTCGCCTCCGCGGCCGCCCCCCCTCACGGGAGAGCAGTTGGACCTCATCGCCGCCAAGCGCGCCGAGGCCCGCCGCCGCCGCGAGGCCAAGAGGGCCGAGGCGCACAGGCGGCGTGCGCCCTGGACAGGCGCCATCTCATTTGCCGGCTTCTTCGAGGCCGGGCCCATTCCCAGCTGCCCTCCCCCTCCCACAGGTTTGGAGGGGTAGGAAGTAGCTCAAGCAGAGTGACCACGGCACCTCGCCCATGGCATCGTCCCACCACCACCACCCTCCACCCTCCTCCCTCCTCCTCCTCCTCCTCCTCCTTCTCCTCCTCTTCCTCCTCCTCATCATCATCTCCATCCTCCTCCTCCTCCTGCTGCTGTATAGTCCTCCTCCTCCTCCTCCTCCTCCTCCTCCTCCTCCTCCTCCTCCTCCTCCTCCTCGTCCTTCCTCCTCCTCCTCGTCCTTCCTCCTCCTCCTCCTCCTCCTCCTCCTCCTCCTCCTCTTCCTCCTCCGCCTCCTCCCCCTCCTCCCTCAAGCAAGTCCTTGCGGCTCAGCGCCCCGAGCGTGGGGGGCTCGCCGCACCGGCGGGGGTGGTTCAAGCAGGGATGGCTCGAACCTGACCTCGCCTCGCGACTTGAGGGGGAGCAAGGCTGCCGCATAAGTCGCGTCGGGACTGTCAAGCTGCGGGCGTGTTTCAGAAGGTGCGTCAGTTTGGGTGTTCTGCCCTGCCTGGCGGTCGGAGTGCGAGGGTTTCTTTCTCCCCTAGTCGCATGCCGCCAGGGGTTGAGAGGCATCTCAATCAATTCTGGGTTTGGGCGGGCTTTCACTGCCAGCATTGCTGGGTCTTCGCCAAGTGGTACTTCAAGTGGGGCACGTCTTGCACATCCCGAATACAAACATGCACATTTCCAAATTCCGCCCTCCCTGGCGGTCGGGGTGCGAGGGGGCTTTCTTCCCCAGTCGGGTACTGCTAGGGGTTGAGTGGCTTATACTTCAATCAAACTGGGTGGTGGCGGGTTGTCCCATTCAACAAAGCGGTTTTCTTGCAAGCGGTGCTCCTGGTGGGCAAGACAATGCACATCCTGTTTCTTGTTTAATTCGATGCTGTGGGAATTCCCACGGCGCTCCTCATGTATAGTCGCTGATGGTTGCCAAATAAACCCATCTGTCGAAGTTGTCACATGATCGCGGGTGGCAGGTTGGGGCACGTGGTGTTGTTAGGGGTTAGGGAGTGAGTCGCTTTTGTCTGCTGCCAGTGTGGAATGCTGCCAGTACTGTTTGGTGTACCTTCCTCTCACGCTGCCGAATGGGCGACCACGTTGTCCCTCACTTTCTGGAAGCGGTATCTGGCATTCGCCTATCTCGCCTCGTCGTAACTGTTGCCACCTTACGCATGCTCCTCACACACACATACACTGGACTGGAAGCTTCCTTCTGCGATTGCTAGCCAAGCTGGAGAGTGCGCGAGCGACGACAGGAAGAGCCTCACGTTGAACGTTAATATACGGGCGGGTCCAGGTGCAGTCGGCGCGGTCCCGAGGGAGAGTAGAGCTTCAGGGACGCTTGTTCTGTGAGGGCAACAACCCCGAGTGTTCGATGAAGCTTGAAGCTGCTTCGGTGGCTGGCTTCGTCGACCGTCGGGCGGCCCCTTTACTCCTTGATCCTAGATCCATCCTCCTCCTCCTCATCCTCCTCATTCTCCTCCTCCTCCTCCTCCTCTCCTCCTCCTCCTCCTCCCTTCCCTTCCCTCCCTCCTCGTCCTTCATATTATCCTTCTCCCTTCCTCCTGCTCCTCTCCTACTCCTGGGCCTCCTCTTGCTATCCTCTTCCTCCTCTGCTCCTGCTCCTGCTCATGCTCTGCTCTCCTCCTCCATCCTCCCCTCCCTCCCCCTCCGTTCTCCTCCTCCTCCTCCTCCCCTCCTCCTCTTCCTCCTCCCCCTTCGTCTCCTCCTCCTCCTCCTCCTCCCTCCTCTTCCTCCTCTCATGCTCACTCTTTTCTGCTCCTACTCCTCCTCTTTCCTCTCCTGCTCCATGCCTCCTCTCATCTCCTCCTCGTCCCCTTCCTCCTCCTCCCTCTCCTCCTCCTCCTCCTCTCTCCCTTGGCTGCCTCCTGCCTCCTCTCCCCTCTCCCTCTCCTTGACTTCCTCGACGCTCCTACTCCTCCTCCTCCTCCTCCTCTCTCCCCTCCTCCCCGTATACGTCCTCCCCCTCCCGCCTCTTCCTCCTCCTCCTCCTCCATCCTTCCCTCCTCGCCCCTACTCCTCATCGCCCTATCTAGTACTCCCCATCCCTTCCTCTCTCCTCCTCCTCCTCCTCCTCCTCCTCCTCCTTCCCTCCTCATCCTCCTCCGGTTCCCTCCTCTTGCTCACCCAGTCCGCCGTCCTCCCTCCCTGCATCCTTCTCCCGTTTCCCCTCCACCTCCTCCGCCTCATATTCCTCCTCTTCTTCTTCCTCCTCCTCCTCCTCCTCCTCCTCAGGTCTTACCGCATTCCTATTCCTCGCCCTCCTCCATCCTCCTGCTGCGTTGATTCCTCCTCCTCCTCCTCACCACCACCACCATCGTCATCATCATATATCATCATCTATCATCATCATATCATCTCATCATCATCATCACATCCTCATCATCATAATCATCATATCATCACCTCCCCATCATATCATCATTCATCATCATCACAGCATCAAGCATCATAACATCATCACCAGGCAGCCATCAGCAGCATCAGCATCAGACACAGCATCAAATCATGCATCGTCAGGCATTCCCATCAGATCAGCACAAGCAGCGCAGAGCAATCATCTAGCATCATCAATCAGCCGCGACGCCCGCACGCCATCAGCATCAGTATCATTACCAGCAGCCACATCATCATCACCAGCAGCAGCATCATCATCGTCAGCATCATCCCCATCAGCAGCAGCAGCATCACCACCATCGTCATCAGTATCGTCATCATCGTCATCAACATCGTCATCATCGTCATCAGCAGCATCATCATCAGCCTCATCATCAGCATCATCATCAGTAGCATCATCAGCATCATCACCAGCAGCATCAGCATCAGCATCAGCATCAGCATCATCATCAGCATCAGCACCATCATCATCATCATCGGCATCATCAGCATCAACATCATCATCAACATCATCAACATCATCACCATCATCATCACCATCAGCATCGTCATCATAACGCTCTTCCAGTGGTCATATTCGGGGTCCTCCTCTGTGGCCCGGGCTTTTAGATTCGCCACAGAAGAATTCGGTCAGTAAGGTTCAGTCGGGATGCGTGGGAACCTGCATCTGAGCTTCTTGCGTCGGAGCTGCCTCGGGAACTGATAACGAGCCCGTTGCAGGCCCTCCGCATGAGCCTCACAATGATCTTACAATCCATGAGTAGCTTCAGCAAGCTCGTCAACAATGTGGGCGAGAAGGGGAGACGATGTGTCGCATAGCGTGCTAGCCCGCTCTAGTAGATCAAGCGTCTGCACGAGGGGTTCTTGATGCAGCTAGAGAGAGAGAGAGAGAGAGGAACAACAAGAGAGAACGAGGGAGAGAGAGAGAGAGACAGAGAGAGAAAGATATATACAGAGAGAGACAGACAGACAGACAGACAGACAGACAGAGACAGAGACAGAGACAGAGACAGAGACAGAGACAGAGACAGAGACAAAAGCAGACGGGGAAGATTCGCGGGGTGAATTGCAGGCTGTGCTGTGACATCGTTTACTCGCAGTTGCTATCGCTGGAATGCCGATGTTTCGAGAAGGGCTGCACGAAGCCCCTAACATGCGGCGCTCTGTGGATTAAGGACCGTGCAAAGCACATCGGATGCCAACTGCCAGCTCCTCGATGAGCTCTGCGCGGTTTGCCTCCCGGTTCTGGTTGACGCCGTTGGTGGATGTGCCCCGCTTTTGCCGATCAGAAAGCGGAGCTCCTCGATCCCGAGATCTTGGCGGCGATGCTCGCCGTGGACCCTGCTGACGCTAAGGGGGATGCTGTTGACTGATGGAGTCTTCGAGTACCAGCGGGAGCAGCAACCGCGGCAATGCCAAGAGGAAAACATCGTTTACTGCTCACGGGCAGGCGGAATGCGAGGATAGCACGAGGAGCCCTCAGCCAGATCAAGGGGCATGTCTTCATGGAGGGTTCGTGCACTAGGCAGACGCTAGGCACCCTCTAAAAGAAACTCAGCGGTGGACGTTCATTTCGTCCGTTTTCATTTCGTTGTTGTTCGTTTCGCCTACTTTCGTTTCGTCCTCTTTCCCTTTGTCCGTGTTCATTTCGAAATCTTTCAATTCGTCCGCCATTCATTTCGTCTGCCATTTGTCTCTTTCGTTTCGTCCTTTTCCGTTTGTCCGCTCTTCGGTTCGTCCTCTTTCGTTTCATCCGTTTTCGCTTCGTTTGCTGTCGCTGTGGCTGACTGCCTTTCTCTGTGGTGTTCTACGAGAATATTCGGCGAATTGACACCGAGCGAAATAAACTGGGCGAATTGACACTGGACGAATTGGCACCAGACGACATGGACAGCGGACGAATTGAAATGGGACGAAATGAGCGACGGACGACTTGAAACCAGACGCATTGAACAGCGGACGACTTGAAACCAGACGGCATGAACAGAGGATGAATCCAACAGGGCAAATCGAACCAAGCGAAATGTACACCGGACGAGATGAAGCGGAATCAACTCATCAGGGCTTGCATGGGGATATCAGCAAACCCTCCTCCTCCCCCGCTGCTCCTCCATCCTCCCCTCCCAGGGCACCGGACACACGCCCCGCACGCTACCGCCCCGCCAGCACGCCCTCCTCCCAGCCGCCTCTCGCGCCCCCCGCGAGCTCCCTCCACCCTCCTCCATCCTCATGCCACACTCCCTCCCTCCTCCATCCCCCTCTTCGGAATGGAGGGAGGGAGGGGGCAGGAGGAGGAGGAGGACAAGTGGAAACCCAAGACTCATCAACGATGTTGGAATAAGCGCTCGAAGTTCCCTCTTCATAGGACCCTACAGGGGTTCATGTCCACTGATGGAACTGCCTCGTTGGGAGAGGACCGTTTAAAGACTTTGAAGCGTGCCAAAGCACCAATCTCCGGACTCCAACGCCAAAAATCAACATGACAGTTGCGTCTTGGCGATCCTGAATCCTGGCAGAACGCCATTCCTGGGACTCCAACACCGCGAAGCAACATAACTGTTGCGACCTCACAATCCTGAGTCCTTCCCAAACACCATTTCGGGCACGTTGGCCGTGGGAATCCGTGAAACTTTCGCAACTTTTTGAAACGCCAAGGCCTCATGTTGAAAACGGGCTGCCCTCAACCCGTGAGGCTCTTGCAATCTCTTACAACGAATGTGCGCGGCGCTAGAGCGAAAACCACACTTTGAAAACAACCCGCCCTCAATCCGTGAAGCTTTAGCATGTTTATAATGAGTGTGCGCGGGGCTACAGCGATAACCACATAATGAAAACCGCCCGCCCTCAATCCGCGAAACGCTTGCAAATTCTTCAAGCGAATGTGCACGGTGCTGAAGCGAGTATGTTGAAAACCACCCGCCCTCAATCCGTGAAACTCTTTCATATTCTACAACGAATGTGCGCGGAACGAGGGCGAGAACCACATGTTTAAAACCAACCGCCCTCAATCCGTACAACTCTTGCACGTGCTGAGATGAATGTGCGCGGCGCTAAGGCGAGAATAATATGGTGAAAACGCCCCGCCCTTCATCTGTGACCATGTGGATGTGGGCAGCTTCTAAGCTTCAGGGTCATACATTGTGAAGAATCTCAGGCGAAACGCACAGCCCGACCTTCCGAGAGGCCTCGTGGCGCAACGGGAAATATTTGTTTAAGGAAAGGGGTGGATGATGATGATGATGATGAGAAGGAGGAGGAGGAGGAGGAGGAGGAGGAAGGGAGGAGTAGGAGGAGGGGGAGGAGGGGGGAGGGAGGGAGAAGGAGGAGGAGAGGAGTGGAGGGGGGAGGAGGAGGAGGAGGAGGAGGAGGAGGAGGAGGAGGAGGAAGGAGAGGAGGAGGAGGAGGAGGAGGGAGGGAGGAGGAGAGCGGAGGAAGGAGGACAAGGAGGAGGAGGAGGAGGAGGGGAGGGAGGAGGAGGAGGAGGAGGAGGGAGGGGGGAGGAGGAGGAGGAGGAGGAGGAGGAGGAGGAGGGAGGGAGGAGAGGAGGAGGAATAAGAGGAGGGAGGAGGCAGGAGGAGGGAGAAGGAAGAGGAGGGAGAAGGCAGGCGGGATGAGGGAGAGGGGAAGAGGAAGACAGGAGGCGGGAGGAAGACCTCCACCCAGGACGCAGGACCGCCGCCCCGCGAGAGGCGCCCCTCCCGCGGCGGCCTCGGCGGCGCCTCAGAGGCGCCGCCTCCGCGAGGCGCGAGGCGCCGAGGCGCTGGGCGCCCACCGACGGCGCGGGCGGAGCTTCGAGGCGCGCGGGCCGCGGGAGCTCTCGCGCGGACGCGGAGAGGCGCGGACGCGAAGGGGCGCGGCGCGGAGGGGCGCGGACGAGAGGAGGGGCGCGAAGGGGCGCGGCGCGGAGGGGCGCGGAGGAGGAGGATGAGGAGGAGGAGGAGGAGGAGGAGGAGGAGGTGGAGGAGGAGGACGGGGGAGGAGGGGAGGAGAGGAGGAGGCGGGAGGAAGAGGTAGAGGAGGTGGAGGAGGAGGAGGAGGAGGTGGAGGAGGAGGAGGATGAGGGAGGGAGCGAGGAGTAGGCGGAGAGGGCGGAGGAGGGCGGGGATGGGCAGCGTCTGCGGCCACATCGAACCCCGATGCCACCAGCGTTCGGGAGGAGGTATTTTTTGAGGAGGAGAGGAGAAGGATGAGTGAGGTGGGAGGGATGGGAGGAGGAGAGGAAGAGGAGAGGGGCCTTGCGCAGAGGAGAGGAGAGGATGGGAGGGGGGCGGGGGGGGGGGGTTAGCAGGGGGGAGGGGAGAGATCGGCCTGCGGGGAGGGAGGCCCGAGAGGGTCCGAACACCACGGGGTGCAGCTCACCAGAGACGAC
>CAUYUJ010002187.1:74392-92342 GCA_963575745.1 Prorocentrum cordatum
GGGGGCCAGAACCAGCGGGGCGACACGCTAAGTCACAACTCCCGACAGTACCACCGATTCCCCTCTCTCACCGGGTTGGCAGGCTACGTCGAACTGTGGAACAACTCGCCGCAGACGGCGCTGGGCGTCCTTGACCGCACCTCTGCAGCTGGCTGTGCCCTCTCGGGCAAATCGGCGCAGACCCAACCTCACGACGGCCTACAATGCGCAAAGTGCACCAGGGGAGGATCTGCAAGCTCGCCTCAGCAGAAGCTCCAGTCGCATGACGTCGTGCTACGGATGACACCGATGACGACCATCACGCCTGATTTCGGCCACTGACTGTCCTGCGATGGCTGCCCACTCAGACTGAGTCCGCACGGGTACCCAGAACTGCCCGTAATCGTTGAGCACGAAGCTTTCGACCGAGCGCCTCCAGTGGTCATACGCTCGATGCAGGGCCGACTCCAGCGCCCCGTCGCCCAACTCCGCATCAGAAAGCAGGGAGTACGTCTCGTAGTGACCAGCCCACGGCTCCACTTGAACCTGGCCGCTGCACGTCCAATTGCGGAGGGCAGCGTGTCCAATAGTCGGCGGCGAGCGAGGGGGGAAGTGAGGAGAAGGCCTTCTCGGAAGACGGTGGGGCTTCTCAGAAGCCCTCTGGCCTTCTGAGAAGTTTTCTGCGTCTTCGGGGGAGGCTCAGAAAACCGAGCCTTCTCCCCCTCTCACTTCCCCCCCGGGCTGGCCGCCGAAATAGCCTCTGCGACATGAACGCTGTCCACGTGCAGGACTCCCAAGGCATGCGAGCACCCGAGGGCGACGTAGGACCGCCGCCCACCTGATATGAATCGAGCGACCGTCGCTGACAGATGCTCGGCCGCCTCCGCATTGCCAACTAAGTCTGGCCGCGTGACCTCGGCTATGGTCGGAACCATGTCGAGCACCCAGGGAGGGACCTCCCTGCCAGCATGAACTAAGCCAGAGCTGAAGACCGAGCGCCCCTGCTCCTGGAAGAGGCCGGTGAAGTAAAGGAGGCCTCGGTGAGTACAGGCCGAAGGTTGCGCAAAACCTTTCGGAGTGCACACCCACACCCTGCCACCACATGGCTTTTCCGCCAGCGACAAGACCCCATTGCGTGCGCAATCGCCTCGGGTGTCTGCGCGCGACGGGCTGTCGATCAACCTCGGCTCATTGAGAGCAACGTTGTGCAGACCGTCTGTCCGGCTGGGGCTAAGCGGAGGCTCCCAGGCGCGAAACCGCGTCGAAGATTGTGCATCCAGAGCGATTGATTCTGGTATTGATGACTTGGGGCTTTGCTGTTTCGTGAAGCCGTACCCCGTTCTCTGACAATCTCCTCCACGCTTCACGGCGATACCCAATCCGTCATGAATGGTCAGTCGTTGCTTGGACGGCCCGGCACACTCCGGACACCATATGCGTCTGAGAGTGTGCATACTGGCTGTCCATCTGTGACCCTCGCCACACTCCCACAGAAGGGGGGCCTGGACATTCACATACTCCTCGCTGTGGCAACATCCGCCGCGATCCCTGGCAAACACTTGCGCGTCGCGAAGAGTCAATCGCTTTCCCATGCGTGCCCTGGCACACTCTGGACACCACGATTTCTTATCTTTGATTGAGTGCAGACTCGCAGTCCATGAGTGGCCCTTGGAGCACTCCCACAAAAGTGGGCTCTGAGCATTCACGTACTCGTTACTGCGGCAATATCCACCACGCTCCTTCGCGCAAGCTTGCGCATCATTAATGCTCAGCCTGTTGCGTGCCCTGGCGCATTGTGGACACCACCTCCTCGCATGTTTGATTGCGTTCAGACTCGCTGTCCATAAGTGGCCCTGCGAGCACTCCCACAAAAGAGGGATCTTGCCATTCACGTACTCGTTACTGCGGCAATATCCACCACGCTCCTCCGCGCAAGCTTGCGCATCTTTAATACTCAGCCTTGCGCGTGCCCTGGCGCATTCTGGACACCACGATTTCTTATCTTTGATTGCATGCAGGCTCGCAGTCCATGAGTGGCCCTTGGAGCACTCCCACAAAAGAGGGCTCTGAGCATTCACGTACTCGTTACTGCGGCAATATCCACCACGCTCCTTCGCGCAAGCTTGCGCATCATTAATGCTCAGTCTTGCGCGTGCCCTGGCGCATTCTGGACACCATGAATTAGTATGTTTGATTGCGTGCAGACTCGCTGTCCATAAGTGGCCCTGCGAGCACTCCCACAAAAGTGGGCTCTTGCCATTCACGTACTCGTTACTGCGGCAATATCCACCACGCTCCTTCGCGCAAGCTTGCGCATCATTCATGCTCAGTGTGTTGCGTGCCCTGGCGCATTGTGGACACCACGATTTCCGATGCTTGATTGCGTTCAGACTCGCTGTCCAAAAGTGGCCCTGCAAGCACTCCCACAAAAGAGGGCTCTGAGCATTCACGTACTCGTTACTGCGGCACTCTCCACCGCGCTCCTTCGCGCAAGCCTGCGCATGTTTAATACTCAGTCTTTTGCGTGCCCTGGCGCATTCTGGACACCACGTCCTCCTATGCTTGATATTCGCCAGGCTTGATGTCCATCTGTGGCCATCCGAACACTCCCACAAGAGAGGCTCCGTGGTATTCACGAACTCCGTGCTGTGGCAAAACCCGCCGCGTTCCTCAGCAATGGAACGCGCAGCTTGAAGAGTCGCCAGCTTGCCCCGGAGCCTGGCAGCCTCAGAGCATTCTAGACACCACGACTTTCTGCCCCGAACGACCGCCAGGCTGGCCTTCCATCTGTGGCCCTCAGAGCATTCCCAGTCCAGCACACTCGCGATGCCCACGTATTCCGAACTATGGCAATGACCGCCACGCTCCTCGGCGAACCTCTGCGCGTCGTGCCAGGACAATCTTCGTACCGCTGATTTGACAGTATCCTTGCGAGCAGCGTGTCTGCAATCGGCAGCAATTAGGTTGGCGAATCCCCTGCAACCTCGAAGCAATCCCCCCCAAACGGCATCTTCCACTGTCCAGTGCCATTGACACTGGCGCAGGCTCCCGGGCACTCCTGGAACTGCTCCTCGCCATGTGCGTGCAACTCTGCGAAGCCCATCGGCGCGGCCAAGGGTGCGGAGCAACACCATGGACGAGCCGAAAGGCTTGAGCCAAACTGGCTCCGGATCTCTCCCTGCGATCTTCGTGGGGCGCGACTGGAATCTCGAGCTGAGCATGTCGAGAACGCTGTCAAGTGCATCTTTCCGCGCCTGGGTACTGCGTGAGGTCCCCCCTTTCGCCCTCCCCTCCCTCGCAGTCCTCTCCCCCCCTGCCTTCACCTACTCCAGAGCTTCCTGGATCACCAGGAGCTGGTGCTGCCATGTTCACACCGAGAAGCTGCTCTTGGAAGTCGCTGCCATTTCGGCTGAAAGCCACCATCCTGAGTTCTCTGGCGCTGCGACCTCGCGATGTTCAACAACGACCAGCGGCTCTGAGCGCAGCAGCTCAACGAGCCGCAACACGTAACAGCACCACCGCTAAGACGCCCGCACGACTGCCCACTGCCCTTCTCTTGCTGCCGATCCTGCTCTTCCTCCTCCTTCTCCTCCTCCTCCTGCTCCTGCTGCTCCTCCTCCTCCTCCTCCTCCAATCTGCTCCTCCTCCCCCTCCTGCCCTCTCCTCCTCCTCCTCTTCCTCCTCCTCCCTCTCTCCCTCCTCCTACTCCTCTCCTCCTCTCTTCTCTCCCTATCCTCCTCCTCCTCCTCATCCTCCTCCTCCTCCCCCTCCTCCTCCTCCTTGAATGTCCCTGTTTTCCTCGAACGCCTCATCCTCCTCCTCCTTCTCCTGCCTGCCTGCCTGCCTGCCTGCCTGCCTGCCTGCCTGCCTGCATGCGTGCCTGCGTGCCTGCGTGCCTGCCTGCCTGCCTGCCTGCCTGCCTGCCTGCCTGCCTGCCTGCCTGCTGCATGCCTGCCTCCCTCGTTCGTCCTCCTTCCTCCCTCTTCCCTCCTTCCTCCTCCTCCTCCCCCACTCTTCTACTCCCGCCCTCCTCCCTTCTCCACTCCTACCATTCCTCCTCCTCCTTCATTCTTTTCCTTATAACTCCTCCCTGCCGCACCCCGAGGCCAGTCGGAAGGGCGGGCACTTCCTCACCCCTTGTGATCCTGAGACTGAAGAATCGTCAACACTATCACACATGGAGAGCGGGTCGCTTCCGGAATGCGACTTTCGCCTGGGCGCCACGTACATTCGTTTGTCACGCTTGCAAGAGCTTCACGGATTGAGGGCTGCTCCTTTTCAAAATATGGCTCTCGCCCGAGCGCCGCGCACATTTGTTTACACATAACGCATGGGATCTCACTGATTGAGAGCGGGTGGTTTTCAACGTGTAGCTCTCGCCTGAGCGACGGGCGAATTCGTTTAACAAAAGTAAAAGCTTCAAGGATGGAGGGCGGCTTCGTTTCAGAATGTGGCTCTCGTCCTAGCGCCGCGCGCACTCGTCGTAAACAAAATGCCAGAACTTCACGGATTGAGGGCGGCTCCTTTTCAAAGTAGGGCTCTCGCTTTAGCGCCGCGCACATTCCTCTTAAACCGTTGCCAACGTTTCACGGGTTCCTCCGGCGACGGTACCCGAAACGGTTTCCAAAATACTCAAAACTGTGAGGGCGCGGTGTCCCTGGAATGGTGTTCTGGCTCGATTGAGGAGAGTCAAGGTGCGACAAGCATGTTGATTCGTGGCGTTAAAATCTTGAGAACAGTGTTCTGGCACGCTTCAGAATGTTCAAACGGTTGTCTTCCAACGGGGCAATTCCCTCACTGGAACTGATTCCTTGTAGGGACGTCTGAATAGGGCTTGGGAGGAGGGTTTCTTCCAACATCGTTGATGGGTCTTGGGTTTGCACTGGTCCTGTTCCTTCTTTTCCTTTTTTTCCTCCTCCTCCTCCCCCCCCCTCCTCCTGAATGTGCCTTCACCTCCTCATCCTCCTCCTATTCCCTCCATCCCTTTTCCTTATCAGTACTTTCCCCTTGTTGCATCCCGAGACGCCTCAGCAGGGCGGACTGGGCGTTTCGGCCGAGACTTCCTCACCATTAGCGCCGCGTACATTCGACATACAAGTTTGCAACAGTTTCACAGATCGAGGGGATCCTTTCAAACATGTGGCTCTCGCTGAAAAGTATGTCAGTGTTTCAGAAGGATGTCTGGTTTTTTCAGCATGTGGTTCCAGCCAGTGCGCCGCGCACACTTGTATGAGCAACTGCAATGAATTCAAGGATGGAGGGCGGCTACTTTTTAAATTGTGGCTCTCGCCTTGGCGCCGCGCACATTCCTCTTAAAACGTTGCAAGAGTTTCAAGGGTTCTTATGGCTGACCTCCCAGGAATTATGCTTTGGCACAATGTAGGACTACCAGTGGGCAAGAGTTATGTTGATTCGCGATGTTAGCTTCCCAAGAACGGCGTTCTGGCACGATTCACGATCGTCACGACGCAACGATGGCGCTGATTCGCAGCGTTGAACACCCAGGAAGAGTGTTTTGGCATGGTTGAGGATGTCCAAACGGTTGTCTTCCGACGGGGCAATTCCTTCAGTGAGAAATGACCGTTGTAGGGGCTGGAGAGGAAGGACCTTGGCGGGAGGGTTCAATGCAACATGGTTGATGAGTCTTGCGGCTGCACTGGTCATCCTCCTTCTCCTCACTTTCTTCTCCTTGCAAATAACGCCTCCCTGTGTCACCTCGAGACGTGTTGGTCGGGCGGGCTGGGTGCTTCATCTGAGAATGCCCTTCCCCACCATGTATGACCCTGAAGCTCCAATCTTGCAGCAGCTTCACGGGCGGAGGGCGGGCCTCTTTCAAACGATGGCTCTCGCCTGCGCGCTGCGCACATTCGTTTGGAGAGCTTACAGCAATTTCAAGGATTTGCATGGCTAACGTCCAGGACTCGTGTTTTGCCAGGGTGTCGGAATGTCAGGGCGCAGTAGTTATGTTGACTCGCGGTGCTGAAGTCCCAGGAACGGCGTCCTGATACGACTCAAGATCGTCAAGACGCAACAGTAACGTTGATTCGCGGCATTGGAGTCCCAGGAATGGTGTTCTGGCACGGTCCAGGATCGTCAGGACGCAATCGTAAGGTTGATTCGTGGCGTTAAGGTCCCAGGACTGGTGCTCTGATACGGTTCAGGGTTTTCACACGATTATCATCAAGCGGAGCACTTCCTTCAGTGAAAATGATTTCTTGTAGTAACCCAGAAAGACAGAACTTGGAGGGAGGGTTGTTTACAACATCCTTGGTGGGTCTTGGGTTTGCACTGGTCCTTCCCCTCCTCCTCCTCCTCCTCCTCCTCCTCCTCCTCCTCCTCCTCCTCCTCCTCCTCATCATCATCATCATCATCATCATCATCATCATCATCATCATCATCATCATCATCATCATCATCATCATCACATCATCATCATCCATCATCTTCCTCCCACTCTTCCTCCTCCTCCCTCTCTCCCTCCTCCCCTCCCTCCCTCCTCCTCCCCTCCCCTCTCCCTCCTCCTCCTCTCTCCTCCTCCCTCCTCCTCCTCCTCATCCAAACTCCTACTCCTCCCTCTCCCTTTCCCTCCTCTCCTCCTCCTCCCTCCTCCTCCTCCTCCTCCTCCTCCTCTTCCTCCTCCTCCTCCTCCTCCCTCCTCCTCCTCCTCCTCCTCCTCCTCCTCCTCCTCCCCACTCCAACCTCCTCCTCCTCCCTCCTTCCTCCTCCCTCCGCTCCTTTTCCTTATGATTACCTCCTCCCCGTCGCACCCCGAGGCCGGTCGAAATGGGCGGGCTGGGCGCTCCGCCGGAGACTTCCTCACCGCTCGTGAGCCGGAAGATTCAACGTTGGCAGCAGCCTCACAGATGAAGGGCGGGGCGCTTCCAAAATGTGGCTCTCGCCTTAGCGCCGCGCACCTTCGCTTTCAGCATTTGCAAGAGAGAGAGCTTCACGGATGGAGGGCGCGTGGTTTTCAAAATGTGGCTCTCGCCTTAGCGCCGCGCACCTTCGTTTTGAGCATTTGCAAGAGAGAGCTTCACGGATGGAGGGCGGGGCGCTTCCAAAAGGTGGCTCTCGCCTTAGCGCCGCGCACCTTCGTCTTAAGCATTTGCAAGAGAGAGAGCTTCACAGTTGAAGGGCGGGTCGCTTCCAAAATGTGGCTCTCGCCTCAGCGCCGCGCACATTCGCTGTAAACATCTGCAGGACATTCACAGGTTGAGGGCGGTTCGTTTTCAACATGTGGCTCTCGCCTTAGCGCCTTGCACATTCGCATTTACCATTGGCAAGAGTGTTACGGACTACCATGGCCCACGTGTCAAGAATGGGTTTCTGGAAAGACTCCACATTGTGAGGGAGCCGCGAATACGTTGATTCGAGGTGTTGAAGTCTGCGGAATGGTGTTCTGGCACGGTTCCCGATCGCCAAGAAGCAACACTTATGTTGATTCGTGGCGTCGGAGTCCCGAGAATGGTATTTTGGCCCGCTTCGGGGTCTTGAAGCGGTTGTCTCCCATCGAGGCTTCCCTCAGTGGAACTGAACCCTCGTAGGGGCCTATGAAGAGGGAGCCTGGAGGGAGGGTTTAGCACAACATCGTTGATGATTCTTGGGTCTACACTGGTCCCTCCTCCCTCAGTGGAACTGAACCCTTGCAGGGGCCTGTGAAGAGAGGGAGCCTGGAGGGAGGGTTCAGCACAACATCGCTGCTGGTTCTTGGGTCCACACTGGTCCCTCCTCCCTCCTCCCTCCTCGCGGCGTTTTCTGCCCCGAGCCGCCCGCGCAGCGCCGCTCCCCGCCGCTGGCGCGGCGCCGCGCGCGGCCGCCCCGCGCGCGCGCGCCGCCGACCGGCGGGCCGCGTCCTGCGGGGGGCCGCGCCGCGCCGCAGCGGGCCGCGCCGCGCCCCGCGGGCCGCGCCGCGGGCGGGAGGCCCTCGCCGAGCCCCACGAGGCGGCCTTCGCCGCGCCCCGCGGGCCGCGCAGGTTGCGCCCTCGCGGATGCTGCTGCTGTTGCTGCTGCTGCTGAGGAGGAGGAGGAGGAGGAGGAGGTTCCCCCCCAGCCGCGATGGCTGACGGAGGAGGAGGAGGAGATGGAGGAGGAGGAGATGGAGGAGGAGGAGGAGGAGGAGGAGGAAGGCATGTCACCTCGAGGCGGGCCCTCACGGGCCTGTATCCGCGCCCTCGCGGTCTGGATTCCAGGGGGCGATCCCGCGAGGGGCCATGATCGGTGGATTGGGGGCGTACTGGGAGGGAGCGAGCTTCGGGCTCTTCGGGGAGTCTCGGGTTCGAGGCGGGAGCTGGGGGCGCGCTGGGAGGGAGCTGGGGGCGTGCTGGGAGTTTTGGGTTCGAGGCTTGCGTTTCGGCGATCCCGCGGATATGCGGTCGCCCGGACACGCTCCGCGCGGGGCATCCGCGAGAAAAACGGCCCGTGTCGGGCGGGTGGTTATGGAGGGCGGCTCAAACAGGGGTCAAGGGAAGGGCCCCTTTGGGCCCTTTCTTCACCCCCCACTGAAGTCACCTCCCACCCATCCGAGTACCCTCGGGGTCGCGGCCCAGGGGCCCGGCCCGCGAGGCCGCGGACACGGATGCGTGCTTCGCCCACGAGGGCCCACCGTCCCCGCACGAGCGGCCAGGATCGGTGGCTGCGGGCGTGCTGGGAGGGAGCGAGCTTCGGGTTCGAGGTTCGGGTTCGAGGTTCACGTTTTTCTGCCGTTTTCGTCGGTGCTCTCGGGTTTGCCAGCCTCGGGATGATTTCCAGCGACTGCGCCACGCCGAGAACGCTCTGGGCGTGCCCGGATCGTCCCGAGCGGCCGCCGGAGAGCCGAGCTATGATGTGAAAACCAAGGGCCAACGACAAGGAGGATCAGGAGAAGGAGAAGGAGGAAGAGGAGGAGGAGGAGGAGGAGGAGGAGGAGGAGGAGGAGGATAAGCAGAATGAGGAGGAGGAGGAGGAGGACCATCTGTTCCCATTGCGCTAATGTTGTCTCTATCCGCGGACGCGTGCCATAGCCGACCTGGAACCCCATTACCCCAGAAAAACACCTGAAATAATTAGCAGCAAAGGTGACCTGTGGGACCTGTGGAGCAGGTGGAAACTATGAGACTTGTGCGATCTGTGGGACCTGTGGAACCTGTGGAACCTGTAGGACTTCTGTGGCCTGTGGGACGTGTGGGACATGTGGGACCTGTGGGGTAGGTGGGAACTGTGGACCTATGGGCCGGCCCTGTGGAACCTGCTGGATTTGGACCTGTGCGACCTGGGGGACCTTTGTGGCCTGTGGGGCCTGTGAGACTTGCGACACCTATGGGACCTGTGGGACCTGTGGGGCCTGTGAAACATGCGAGGCCTGTGGAACCCTGGAACCCGTGGCGCCGGCGGGACCTGTGGGACTTGTGGGATGTGGGGAACCTGAGAGACCTTTCTGTAGGATCTGCGGGACGACCTGTGACACCCGTGGGACCTGCGGGACCTGTAGGACCTGTCGGACCCCGGGGACCTTCTGGGGCCTGCGAGGCCTGCGACCTGCGGACCCCGTCTGTGGGACCCGTGGGACCTGTCAGACGTGTGGGGCCCGTGGGACGACCTGCGGCGCCTGTGGGTTCCGTGGGGCCTGTGAAACCTGCCACGCCTGCGAAACCTGCGGGGCCTGTGGGAAATGCGAGGCCTGCGGGATCCAGAAAAGTGGCCCACGCTCGGGCGGGAGCGCCGTTCGGAACGACGGGAGCACGGCGCCGATTCGAAAAGGAGGCCCACGCTGCAGCGAGAGCACCATTCTGGAAACATTGAAAACAATTGGGCTTCAACAAAAACAAGTCAAAAACAGTGCGGCCCAATCCAGTGAACAAAAAAAAACACGCGGATTGGGGCGGGAGATCTTCGGGATAACTTTAGGGGAGAGGGGAGAATCGTTTTCATCTTGAGTGCTCGAAGAGAGAGAGAGAGAGAGAGAGAAACAACAAAAAACAACAAATAATGATAAAGAGACAGAGAGAGAGAGAGAACAACAAAAAACAAAGAGAGAGAGAGAGAGAGAGAGAGCGATACTATGTACATATATACAGAGAGAGAGAGTGAGAAGAGAGAGAGAGAGAGAGGAGGAGGAGAAGGAGGAGGAGGAGGAAGAGGAGAAGGAGGAGAAGCAGCAGGAGGAGGTGAAGGAGGAGGAGGAGGAGGAGGAGAAGGAGGAAGGAGGAGTTGAAGAGGAGGAGGAAGGAGGCGGAGGAGGAAGGAGGAGGAAGAAGGAGGAGGAGGAAGGAGGAGAAGAAGGAGGAGGGTGAAGCCGGAGTAGTGGGTCTGACGCAGACGGGTCCGCGGGAGGGGTGCCATGGGACTTGCAAGTGTGCGCTGGATGCAATAAAAAACGCGTGGATGCTGTTGTGTAGCATTCTGTCACGCGCACGTGTGTTGTCGCCCGTGCAGTAGCGCCCCCCCACCCGCATTTCTTGCGCACTGTTGCGCGCAAGAGTACACAATCAATGAACGAGTGCACCGCTCGCCACCGACACATCCCTGCCAGTACCACTACTCCAGCTTAGACTTGCGCCGGGCCCACACCTGCGAAAAGTCACAACGACAAGTTCGTGAGAATGTTCGGCCTCTGGGGCCTTCGCCAGGCCTCAGCCAGTCCCGCGGAAGAGGTCCTCCAGAACTCTGGGGGTCCGCGTCGTGAGAAAATCATGAACTCAGAGTTATGGGTCCGTTCTCCTGCGCCTCCTCCTCCTCCTCCTCCTCCTCCTCCTCCATCCCTCCTCCTCCTCCTCCTCCTCCTCCTCCTCCTCCATCCCTCCTCCTCGAGCTCCTCGTCCTCCTCTTCCCAGTCCTCCTCCATGCCCTCCTGCTCCTCCCCCACCTCATCCATCCATCGTCTCCTTCCCTCCTCCTCCTCCTCTTGCCTCGTCCTCGGCTCTGATGGCACTGAGGTTTGTCTGACAGGCACTGCCACGCTTTCTCCTCCATCCCTTTCCCTGTGTGCAACTCCTCACGTCCCCCCAGGCGTGTCGGTAGGGCGGGCCAAGAATTTTGCCTGAGACTTCCTCACCACTTGTGACCCTGAAGCTTGACATTTGCAAAGTTTCAAAGATGGAGGGCGGGTCCTTTTCAACATGTCGTTTTCGCCTTAGCCCTTAGCGCCGCGCACATTCGCAGTACAAGCTTGCAACAGTTTCACATTCACAGATGTAGGGCGGGTCCATTTCAACATGTGGCTCTCGCCTTAGCGCCGCGCGCATTCGTCGTAAACGTTGCAGCAGCTTCAAGGATAGTGGGCGGGTCCTTTTCAAAATGTTGCTCTAGTCTGAGCGCAGCGCACACTCGTCTTAAAAGTTTCATCCAACAGTTCGAAGGATTCGCTGGGTTTGAGTCCCAATAACGGTGCTCTGGCACGGCTTAGTACTACAAGAACGCAACACTCACATTGATTCGCGATGTTGCAGTCCCAAGAACAATGATTTGGCACGACTTCAGAGTGATAGGACGCAACAGCCACGTTGATTCGCGGCGCTGAAATCCGAGAAATTGCGTTTGGGCGTGATTCTCTCAAACGGTTGTTTTTCAATGAAGCATTTCCCCGATGCGCATGAACTCTTCCAGAGACCTATGAGTGGGGAACTTCCAGAGACCTATGAGTGGGGAACATGGGGGGTGGTGCAAAATCGTTGATGCGTCTCGGATTTGCATTGGCTTCCTCCTCCTCCTCCTCCTCCTCCTCCTCCTCCTCCTCCCAGTCCTCCTCTTCCTCCTCCTGTCCCTCCTCCCCCTCCTTCCCCATCCTCCGTCCATCCCCTCCCCCCCCCCTCCTGCTCCTCCCCCTTCCCCTCCTCGCCCGTCCTCCTCCTCCCCCCTCCCCCTCCCTCCCCCCCCCCTCGCCCGTGGCATCGGCCCGGCGGGCGCGGCGAGAACCTCCCGGCCCGGAGGGCTGCGCACGGCGGGCGCCCCTTGCGAGCGCGATCCTGCGAAGCCGCCCCGCGGGAGGCCCCAGAGGGGGGCCAAAGGGGGGGAGGGGCGGACGAGGAGAGGGGGCCCCAGCGGGGGGGGCCCAGCGGGCCCCCCCCCGCGGGGGCCCCCTCTGCGGGGACGAAGAGACGAAGAGACGGACGAGGGGGCCCCAGCGGGGGGGGAGGGGCGGACGAGGAGAGGCGCAGCTCTCGCCTCGGAAGCGCGACCAGTTCTCCACAGATGTGTTCCCGCGAAGGCGCGCGGCGCACATCCGTCGCACGCGGTTTCGTCGACGCGCGAGCGGGCGAAGATGCAGTTCTCGCCTTTGGCGCCGCGCAAAGTCCGCCTGAAGCTGGCGTCCCCGCCACGACGCGTCGCAGATTCGTCACCCGCCACTACCGGGGGGGGGGGCAGGGGGGAGAGGCGGACGAGGCGCACACAAAAAAACGCACTCGCCCAGGAGCTCTCGCCCAGCGCGTCGCGGCGGCGGCCCGAGAGCGACGCGCCACGTTCTGCCGCCCGAAGGCGTGTCGCTCCGCTTCGCGGGACGGACGAGGAAAGGAGGAGGAAAGGAGGAGGTGGAGGGGGAGGGGAAGGTGGAGGAGGAGGATAAGGTGGAGAGGTGTGAGGAGAAGGAGGCGGCTGATGAGGAGGACGACAAGGAGGAGGGGAAGCGAGAAGGGAAGGCGGACGGGGCGGAAAAGGTTGAGGAGGAAGATGGGGAGAAGGCGGAGGAGGAACATGCGATGGAAGAGGAGGATAATAAGGGGAGGAGGGGAAGCCCCATTCGCACCTTCCTCCTCCGGAGGAGGATGCCTCATGCGATCCATGCGGCCTCCTCTGGAGGAGGCATCATGTAACCCATGCGGCCTCCTTCAGAGAGGATTGATACGGCGCGACCCATGCGAAGCGCACAATGCAACGCAAAGATAGTCAATGCGGTGCGATGTAAGATATGTTGCGATTGCATAGCAATGCGAAATTGCACGACACCGCCAAGTGCAGCAGTACCATCTACCGTAATGTCATGGCGTTGCATGGCATAGCATGGCATAGCACTTCATGCCATGCATTGTAGCGTATAGCATTGCACAGCTCAGGCATACTACGGCATACTCTGACATGGCAAAGCCAGGCGTGCAATGTTTTACGGCCATGCTGCACAGGACATCATATCAGCATCGCGCAGCATTGAGTAGTGTAGCGTACCACGCCATCATGTTGGATGGTGTTGCACGGAAGAGCGTAACGTGGCGTAGCCCAGCGTACCACGCAAACGCCGACTTGTAGATCACGGCAACGCATACCACAGCACTGCATTGCATCACCCAGAGTACCACAGCAATACATAGCATGGAATAGCATCGCATTGCCACGTCGGCAGAACGTACCTTCGCATCACATAGCAGTGCGTAGCAATTCCTGGTTTAGCATTGCGCTGCATGTCATTGCATCGTGTTGCATCGTTTGGCAAGGTGTAGCAAAACTTGCCATCGCATACCGTAGTATAGCAGGTATACCATAGCAGTCGCATCATTGCACGCCTCGGCATCGCAATGTTTCCCAGACAGCCCCTGCACTTCAACATTATTCCGTTCCTTTCTCGCTCCCGTTGCCACCGCTCCCCGAAACGGCCCCCCAGAACGATGCTGCCCATCTGGCGGCACCCGCCAGAGGTGTCCCCGCAGTTCCTGCCTGAGGCTTCCTCGCAATTCCGCTTGGCGCTGCGAGCACTGGCCAGCGGCGAGCACTTCGTTGAGGCTCCCGCGGTTGGCCAGCGGCGAGCACTTCGTTGAGGCTCCCGCCGTTGCACAGCATATCGAGCGCGTGCCCGCGGCGCGCATCGCGCGTGCCGAACGCGTCAGCGTCGGCCACGCCGCATGCGCGCAAGCGCTCCCGGAAGACTGCGATCGCGCTGCCCGGGCGCGGGCCGGAGGTTCCTTCTCCTGGGCGCTGCGTGACGGCCTCGTCGCTTCCCCGCGCGCTGGCGGGCATCTCCGGGCTGTCGCCCAGTCGCCGCCCGACCGCCGCTTGACTTCGCTTGCTCATCCTGGCTTGCGCCACTTAACGTGCAGCACGTAGGACGTATATTGCACCACATAGCCCGCGCCAAGCAACTTTTACCGCATAGCGCACACTGCGTCGATTACACCACACAGCTTGCACCACACAGCTTGCAACGCAGAGCGTGCAGCACACAGCTCGCAGCACGCAGCTTCTGCCACACAGCTTGCACCACATAGGTAACACCATACATGTGACACTGCATGTACTGCGCCACTCCGATTATTCCGCAGAGCTAGCTTGCCCGACAGAACCAGTTTGGGCATCCAGAGTGCAAGAACTCACCGTTTTGGGGGCCCACGACGGCGAACCTGCATTTCGCGAAGCACAGCACAGCAAGCAGGGCCGACACAGAGCAGCGCAGGGCCGAGCGGCGCAAGCAGACCGGGACCGAGCAGCGCCATGCCACGGCGCGGAGCGCGAGAGGCCCGAGGCCCTGGGCGACTCGCGCGTGCCCAGGCGGGGGGAGCACGCGCGACCCCGAGGACCCCGGGCCGGCCACGCCAGGGCCACCCCATGCTCGGCTGCGCGTGTCGCCCTGGACTACGGGGCGTGAAACCGACCACAGCCACTGCGTTTCGTTTGGTGCCGCCTTCCAGCCCGCCGCAACAAGGCAGTGGCTGTGGTCGTTCTCGCTGAGCTTGGCACCAGGGAAATGACCACAACCACTGCTTCTTTTTCGGCCGGCTGGAAGGCGGCGCAAACAAGAAGCAGTGGCTGTGGTCATTTTCCCGTCCCGCATGGACGGCCCCGGGGGGAGGCAGCGGCCCCAGGCCTGGCTCGCTCACTCCCCACGTAGACCCACCTGGGGCTCCTCCTCTGGAGGCTTCGCACCTGGAGTCCGAGTGGAGGGGGTCGGAGGATCGCGCCGCATCGCCGATGCCTCGGCGACGACGGCGACGCATCGGCGCCGTCGGCGTGGAGAGACTTGGGCTCCACATCGAGCCGGATCGACGATGCGTGTGTGATGCAGCGCGACCCTCAAGCCCGGCCCCATCTGGTCGGACCCCGTTTGGGCGGCCTGGTGACTTTCGGGCCAGAATTCGGGCCTCCGGCTCCCTTTCGAGACGATTCGGGCACCCCCCGAACGCTCTCGGCGAGGCGCAGCTGCTGGAGAGCATCCCGAAGCGAGGAAACCTCTGAGGGCCAACCAGAACTCCCCGAAACCCTCCAGCGAACCCGCTTCGATGTCATCTGGCCGGGCCGCGCTTCGGGGATATCCTCTGGCCGGACCGCGTTTCGCGGGCCTGGATTTATGGCAACATCACAAGCCCGCCCGACCAGTGGTCCCGCCCCCCCCCTGGCCCCAACGGGAATCCACCCCCCCGTGGCAACCTGAGCCTCAGCCTCTGCCTCAGCCTCGGGGCCCGGGGGGAGAGGCCTCAGCCTGAGGCCTCAGCCTCAGCCTCGGGGGAGAGGCCGCCTCAGCCTGAGCCTCCTCCGTGTGCGGCCATCGCGCTTCCGTGAGGACCTCGGCGGCGAGGCGGGGGGGGACGTGAGAAGGGGCGGGCCTGCGCAGGAGGCTCGGCAGCTCCCCGGCCTCCTGAGAAGTGCGCTAGAAGCCTGCCCAGCAGACACAGGGGTTCTCTCCGAAGGCAGGAGGCCTTCTCAGCAGCTCCGCCACCCTCTGAGAGGGCCTTCGCCTTCGCACGCCCCGCCCCCTCGCTCGCCGCCGAGGGTCGCCGCAGAAGGAATTGACGGTCCTCTGCCACGGCGCGCCTCGGCCACGGAGAGGTTCTCGACACGGGCCCGAGGAGAGAGAGGTCCGACAACCAGGGCCCCTCCCGAACCCACCGTGGTCCTCACGTCAGCTCGGCTACAGTCGGACTCGATTGGACAGGACGCGCGACAGGACACGAGACCCTTCCGAGGGCCACGTTGCCACAGGAACGTAGGAGGCATGGGTCGCGAGATACAGGGCACAAGGGTACTCTTGACTTGGGAGGGTCGGCCTACGAATCAGGGCCGACTGTGCACGCAAGAGTGCCCCTGGGCAAGAGTGACCTCTGGTGCGCGGCTTCGCGGGGGGACGCGGGGTGGCCAAACCTGGGCGCGCAAGCTGCTGCTACCGCCTCGCCTTCAGCGATCGGGCGACCCCATTTGGCCCGCTCCAAGAGTCGCTCTGGCGAGAGGTCACTCTTACGTGAAGTCGAGCCCGTGTGCTGGCCGCATCAGAGGATGCCTAACAGCACCTGGCCACCGCAACGCTCTTCACAAGTCGAGATGCGAACGACAACCGGAGCGTGAGCCAGCCGTGAGCACGACACGGCGTGCGAGTGCGAACGCGCCAGTGCTCGGGCGAGAACAAAGTGAACGCAGACGAGTGCAAAGCGAGAGCGAAAGCTGGAGGACGCAAGTGCGACGCGAGGAAAGTGGATGAGGAGGCAGAGGGCAGCTTCACAAGCAACTCACGTCGAGGGTTCAGGCGCTGCACCCTTCGGCATCAAAGCTAAGTGGACGCAGACGGGACAGGCACTATACGAACTACCGAGGCAGCAGCGAAAACAAAAGCGACTGCTGCCCCTGGCACTCAGGAATTCAATATTAGCAAGACTCTGACGCGCGCCCAGGAGCACTCGGCCACCTGGCCTCGGAAATGCGGTCCCAAGACTGCCCTTCCAGTATACCCTCCCTGATACAATGCTGGTAGCATGGGCGGCCAATATGCACACGCATCGGCTATCTCTCGCCTCCCCCCATCCCACCACCCCCCTCTTCTGTCGCCGTCCATCCGATCACCCCTTAGCCCCTTCCAACGCGAGAGAGCCTCGGCGAAAGCGGCGTTGGCGATGACACTGGTGCTGAAAAGGGACAGCCGGAGTGCTTGGCTAATCGGGCCTGGTACCCTTTCTGCCACACTGCTTGTCAGCATGCAGTTTGGCGAATGTCCGCGCCCGCGCTCGTGGCGGTAGGCGTGCTTCAGACTCTGTTCAGTCCCCTGCGAGCAACTACTGGAGGGGACCGCACCGAAATCGATGCAAGGAGACACCGATGATTCGCACCAAGTCTTGTGGAAGGACGGCGAGTCTGCACAGGAGCGGGTGGCATCGCTGGTGGCCTCCATGACCCAGGCAGCCTCCTATCGCTCATGGGGGGGCCTATGGCTGGGCTCAAGATGGCCAAATACCTTCCAAAGACGGGCTCCAATGGGGCCAACTTGGCCCACTGCCACCTCCATCCCAGCCCCGCCCCGCACGCGGCCGCCAGTCCCTTCGAGACGGCCCCCTCCCAAACTTGCCCGGACGCGATCCCGGACAAGCCTCCCGAAGAGGCCACAAGTGCCCCGCCGTCCCAGGAGGCTCTGTGGCCTTTTGCGGACTCGCGCATGCGGGCGCCACGCGCGGCCGCGGGGCGCTCGGCGCTACAGCCGAGTAGCCCGGCCCCAGAGGGGTCGACAGCACACGCCTGGGGCCCAGACGGCCCTCGGGCGCCGCCTTGCCCAAGGCGGCTGCCCTGGAAGACTGCGAGGGGGCCGCCCGGACGGCCCCAGCCGGCCCCACGACCGTCCCCCCACGAACGCCCCCCAGGACAATCCTGGGCCCCCCGCGGCGGCCCCTTGAGCCCCCAGGACGCCAAGAGAGAGGACCCCGAGAGGCTCCGCTGAAAAAAGGCCTCGCCCCCCGACGGCCCAGGTAGCCCCGGGCCCCCGGGCGGAAGCCCCCGCAGGGGCCCCCGCAGGGGCCCGCGAGAGGACCCCGCGACGGGCTCCGCGGGAGGCCCCCCCCCTGCAGGGCGCTGGGGCGGCCGTGCAGGGCCACGGCCGCGCTGCACGGCGGACTGGCAGCTTCCCCGGGCGGCGGGCATGGGCGCAGCAGCGCAGCGGGATACGGAAGGCTAGCCGTGCCAACGGTCGTGGTATGTACACGCAAGTGCGCATCACTCGGTGCCATCGCGCAGGGGTTCAACCCAGTCTACCCGGTCTGCCTCCAGGAGGAAAGAGAGCGTGACAAGATGTGACGAGATCGAGGACGTGACAGACGAA
>CAUYUJ010002188.1:0-5000 GCA_963575745.1 Prorocentrum cordatum
ACTACTACTACTACTACTACTACTACTACTACTACTACTACTACTACTACTACTACTACTACTACTACTACTACTACTACTACTACTACTACTACTACTACTACTAACTACTACTAACTACTACTACTACTACTACTACTACTACTACTACTACTACTACTACTACTACTACTACTACTACTACTACTACTACTACTACTACTACTATTACTACTACTACAACTACTACTACTACTACTACTACTACTACTACTACTACTACTACTACTACTACTACTACTACTACTACTACTACTACTACTACTACTACTACTACTACTACTACTACTACTACTACTACTACTACTACTACTACTACTACTACTACTACTACTACTACTACTACTACTACTACTACTAGTACTACTACTACTACTACCACTAGTACTACCACTACGACTACTACTACTATTGGTGGTCTCTTATAAGCCCCCTGGAGGGAGGTGGGATTGATTTTTCAGCGTCTGCCGCGCCCCTCCCGACAGATCGCGCGAAGGCAAAAAAAAAAACGTTCGAGTGACTGCCAAACTAAAGCAGCTCATATTACTTTGGCGATTTCGACGGCGATGTAGATGTGGATGCAGAGGTTAACGTAGACGGAGCGAGAGGGGGAGAGAGAGAAAGAGAGAGGGATGATTGTTGTTTCCCGTTGGTTCTCAATGGTATTTTTTGGCTCCAAGTGATTACCGTTGGTCCCTATCAATTCCGACTGCTTCATATTGATTACCAAGGCCCCCCAATGATTCCCAAGCGTTCCTGATGATCCCCGTCAGTTATTAATACGATTCCGGTTGACGATCGTTAATTCTTATTGTTTCGTATTGATTCCCAATGGCTCCTTTTCTTTCATAATGATGTAGATTGGTTCCTGTTGGTTCCTACCGATTCCCATAGAATCCTATCGATTCCTGTTGACTCCTGTTGAACCCTATTATTTCCGCGCGATTCCAAATGGTTCCTACTGGTTCCGAATAATCCGCTTTGACCCCTACAACTTTCGAACGACGATCCCCATCGAAGTCGCGTTGATTCCTGTTGAATACGATTGATCCCCATCCGTTCCGACTGGCCCCTACCGGCCCCCTCTTTCTCTCATCGCTTACAGAATGGAGAGATAAAGAAAAAGAGAAAGAGAGGGGAAAAGAGAGAGAGAGAGAGAAAACAAAAAAAAAAGAGAGAGAGAGAGAGAGAGAGAGAGAGAGAGAGCGAGAGGAAAACAAAAGACAGACAGACACGGAGACGGAGACAGAGACAGAGAAAGAGGCAGAAACAAAAATCCAACCAGAGACAGAAAAAAAAAAACAATACATACATAAACAGAGACGGAGGGCGACAGAGAGAGAGAGATATAGAGAGAAAGAAAAAAAACAAACAAAAAACAACAAGAGAGAGAGAGAGAGAGAAACAAATAAAGGAAAGTGAAGCACACGGAGAGCGCGAGAGAGAACGATAAAGAAAGAGAAATACAAAGAAAATATGAAGAACAAAAGGAACATGAATATAAACAGAAAAAAAAAAAGAAATACAAAGAGAAAGAGAAGGATAGCGAGAAAAGAGAGAGAGAGAGAGAGAGGGAAAGATAGAGAGAGGGAGAAAGACAGGGGCGGAGGAGGAGGGGCCCCTTTCCTTCGCCCAAAGCGTTCTTGAGTTTTTGATCGGGTCACCAGGATTATTGGTTCCACGTTGGACTTGATTGGTCTTTGCATGACAACCACAAGTTGCGCTAATGCTGGGAGACGAGACCTGCGACGCCACCCAACAAAACTACCCTGGCGAAGGACCTACCATATGCAGTTGCGAGCACCGTCGTTGCGGGCATCGCTGTCGGGGGATTGCTTCGCGGGACCATGGCGCACGCGAAGGCCGCGCGATACGGGGCGGGGCCGCCGCGCGGGCGCTGCAACGATGGGCCGCGAAACGCGGGCAGCAGCTCGCGCGTTCGCCAACTCCTCCTGCGCCTCCAGCAGCTCGCCCTGGAGTTCGCGAGTTAGCTGCAGGCACTCGAGATCCGTGGACCCCCCGCGGTCATCGTTGACGGCAAGCGTTGCAATCTCGGCCCGCAGACTGTCCACTCCCCTTGGAGCCGCTGCAGCGCCTCGCCATCGCCCGGAGGGCGCGACGGCGGCTGCGCCGCCACGGGCGCTGGCGCCGGCGGCAGAAGCGCCGCCATCGGCGAGAGACCCTCGCGCCTCTTGCACGCCGGGTTCTGCCTGCGAAGGAACCAGGAGAGGCGACGCCGACGCCGCCAGAGCGAGGGGCCCAGGGGGATGTTCCTCGCGGCGCAGCACCCCCGCCCCCCCCACCCTCCCGCCCCCCCACCCCCCCACCTCCGTTCGAGACGCTCTCGAGGTCCAGCCAAGGGAGACCTGCTCATTGGAAATGCCGTTGATGCGAGGCGCCCCTGGCCCTGGCGCCGCGCGGCAGCGCTGCGGCGCCGGCAAGCTCGCGGCCCAGCTCGCGGCCCACTCGCAGCTCGGGATGGCCGCGCGCTCGAAGCCCCGCCGGAAACGCCCGGACATCAGAGACAGCGCCCCCGACCCCAGAGCCACGGCGCCGCGGCGGCCCCGCCCCTCGACGGTCAGCACGTCTCTGGCCAGGGGGCCCCTCTGCTTCACCTGGAAGGCGAACAGGCCATCAGCGCCGAAGGATAGCGACGCGCTGTCCGCGGGGACAGCGTCGAATGGATGATCGCTGTCGCTGCGCCACGCGATGTGCCAGGCAGGGTCGTCGTAGGAGTTGACAAGAACGCGCTTCTTATTCGCGGCGATAACGCCCCCCCTGCCGCGCGGCTCCGGCACCACAGCAGCGACCCCACGCGCGACAACGATGAACGACGAGCGCCGAGCGCCGAGCGCCGACGACGACGACGACGACGACGACGACGACGACGACGACGACGACGACGACGACGCCGCGCTCCCGGCGCCGCCACAGCGCCCGCGCGCACATCAGCCTTGTCGCGAGGCTCGGACGTTGCCGGGCGGCCCGCAGGTCGGCCGCCGGGCGGCCCACAGGTCGGCCGAGACGCGGGCCTGCCGGGCAGCCCGGCTGCGCGCCGACAGCCCGCCCATGGGCGCGCGCCCGGCCGAACCCTGCCTCCCCCGCCTCTCGGCGCCGAAGTTGCTCGACCCAAACATGGCGACGCGGAGGAGGGGGGCGGGGCGGAGGGCGCGAGGGGGTAGAGGAGAACGAGGGTGTCATGAGTGTCATGATCGCCACAGTCTACGTGGCAAGTAGAGGAGAACGAGGGGGAGGAGGAGGAGGAGGAGGAGGAGGAGGAGGAGGAGGAGGAGGGAGAGGATGGGGAGGAAGAAGAAGAAGAGGAGGAGGAAGAAGGAGGAGGAGGCGGAAGAGCTTACACCAAGAACACAAAGTCACGATTTCGGATTTCTACGCAGATCCCAGCGCGGATCCCAATGCGGATCCCTCTGCGGATCCATAGGCGAATCCCTATGCGGATCCCTGCGCGGACCCCTACGCGGGCACCCACGCGGGTGCCCATGGGCCTCGCCATGCGAATCCCTGCGCGAATCCACACGCGGATCCCTACGCGGATTCCTACGCGGACCCCTTATGCGGATGCGCACGCGCATTCTTATGCGAGCCAGACCCCCATGCGGATTCCTGCGCGGACGTCTGCGCGGATCCCGACGGGCGCGGCGGCAATGCCCAGGACGCACTGGGGCGCGGGGGGAGGGGGCGCCGCGTCGCGGGGACTGGGGGGGGGCCGGAGCCCGCAACGCACGTCGCGGCCGCAGCAATATAGAAGCAAGCTCAAACCCGGAGGCGGGGGCCCCCCGCGCACGAGCAGAGCCGCAACGACGCCATCAGAGAATCCCCAAGCTGACAGGAGAAGCCGCCCAGGCCGCACGCGCGGGAGGCACGCCTTCACAGCGCCCGCGGAGGGGCGCGAGGATGCGACGGCGGCGAGGGGGGGGGCAGGCAGGGGGAAACGCCCAGAGGATCGAGGGGCGGGTCTATTCAAGACTGGCCTGAGTACTCATACTTGCAGGCACACGCCTCGCGAAAGCACTGCGCCGCGCGGCACCTCCACGGCGCTGGGTCGGCGAGCGTGGACGGCGTTTCCAGGCTGCGGCCAATGGCGACCGCGCCCATGCCCAACGCTCGCCCACTTGCGGAACCACTGACGAGCCACATGCTCGCACGAGAGCTGGCTGCTCTCGTAGCCAGGCCGCCGCGCCGCCGCCCGCGGCCGTGCCCGTGCCAGGCGCCACCGCACCCTGCCAGAGCTCGCATGCGCGCCGCCCGCGACCCAGACCCGCCGAGCGCCGCGCCGCCTGGAGCCCCCCCGACTCGCGCTGGTCGCCCCTGGAAGGAGCCCCAACACAAAGCAAGGGTCGCCCAGGCCCCGCGACTCGCGCCGGTCGCCCTTGGAGGGGCCCCCAGCAACGAGCGCGGGTCGCCCAGGGGCGCGGGAGAGCGGGGCACCTCAAGCGAGCCCGAATTGCGACGGAAGACGTCGGCGACGCTGGCGCGGTCCCGGACGACATCGGGCCCCCCCATCAGGGCCGTCTCCTGAAACCCACGGGCATATCCCGGGAGGGCTTCTCCTCTCGACGCGATCTCGAGGCGATCTTGGCAACCCAGGGCGAAAGGGCGAGAGCCCAGAAATCTTCCATCAAAATCTTCCAACACCTGACGCTTGAACGTTGCCTCTAGACTCTACGGCAGACTCCCAAGGCCTCAATGACAAACCGCGGCGAGCGACGGGCAATCGCGGGGAGGCCTGCCACGCGCCGCCATGGCGAACGCGATCGCAGCAGAAACCCAGAGCGATCCTCCAGCAGCTTTTTACAGGAACTGCCCGCGCCGTGAGATCTCGGCAAAGCGCGCCGCGGAGCTCCCGCGACGCGCGCCAGTCGCCCCAGAGGAGACCTCGCGACGCGCACGGGTCATCCGCGGCGCGCACAAACTGCAGCTGGCGGCTGGCCACGGGCGAT
>CAUYUJ010002188.1:12500-17500 GCA_963575745.1 Prorocentrum cordatum
TCCTCATCCTCCCTCCTCCGCCTCATCTTCACGCCTCGTAGAAGTATTCCTCTTCCTCCTCGTCATCATCATCGTCATCATCATCACCATCATCATCACCATCATCATCAGCATCATCAGCGTCAGCATCATCATCACCATCATCAGCATCAGTATCATCATCAGCAACATCATCACCAGTATCATCATCATCATCATCATCATCATCATCATCATCATCATCATCAGCATCATCAGCATCATTATCATCATCAGCATCAGCATTATTATCACCATCATCAGCATCATCATAATCAGCACCATCATCAACATAATCATCACCGCCATCATCATCAGCAGCAGCATCATCATCATCAGCATCACCATCACCATAATCGTCATCATCAGCATCATCATCCTCAGCATCCTCATCATCAGCATCGTCATCATCATCATCATCCTCATCATCATCACCACCACCACCATCATCATCATCATCAACAGCATCATCACCAGTATCATCATCAGCGTCCTCATCAGCATCATCATGCTAATCAGCATTAGCAGCATCAGCATCAGCATCAGCATCATCATGATCATCATCATCATCATCAGCAGCAGCATCCTCAGCATCAGCATCAGCATCATCCCCTTCCTCCTCTTCCTCCTCCTCGTCCCCCTCGTCCTCCTCGTCCTCCTCCTCCTTCTCCTCCTCCTCCATCCCTTTCCTACTAGAGAACTCCTCCCTGTCGCACTCCGGGACGTGTCGGTGGTGCGTCAGGTTCGCGTGAGACTTGCTCACCATGTAGGGCCCTGAGAATTAAAACTATCCACCGCTTCACGGATGGAAGGCGGGCTGTTTTCAAGATGTGTCCCTCGCTTTAACGCCGCGCGCAGTCGTTTCTCATAGAAGTTTGCAAGAGCTTCACGGATGAAGGGGGGGGGGGGGGGGCGGTTTTCAAAGTGTACATACCGCCATTGGTCAGCGAACATTCGCCTTAACAGCCTGCAGCGCGCTTCAAGGATGGACGTCGGGTCGTCCTTGAAATGCGGATCTCGCCTTGGCGCTGCGCACACTCGTTTTTTAAGTTTGCTGGAGCTTCACAGGTGGAGGGCGGGTGCGTGTCAAAATATGGCTCTCGCCTCAGCGGAGCGCACATTCTTTGTAAACCGTCGCACAAACTTCACCGATGGAGAACGGACCGTTCTCGAACTGTAGCTCTCGCCCTGGCGCCGCGCACATTCGTGTTCGAAGTTTGCAAGGGCGTCACGGATGGAGGGCGGCTCCTGTTCAAAATGTGATTGTCGCTTCAGCACCGCGCAAATTCGTCTTCAAGGTGTGCAAGAGGTCAACGGATGGAGGGCGGGTGATATTCAAAATGCGGTTCGTGCCTTAGCGCCGCGAGCAGTTCATTCTAAAGTTTGCAGGGGCGTCTTGGACGTAGGACGGCTAGTTTCAACATAAGGCTCTCGCCTTAGCGCCGCGCACAATCGTGCTCAAAGTTTACGACCGTGTAACAAACGGTGTGGCAGACGTCCCAGGAGTGTTCCCGCACGAGTTAGGACTGCCAGGGCGTAACTGCCATGTTCATTCGCAGTTTTGACGTCCCAGGAATAATGTTATGGCACGGCTGGGGATCGCCAGGACGCGACAGTACGCTTGATTCGCGGCGCTGAAGTCCAAGGAGTTGCGGTTTGGCGCGGTTGGGGATTCTCAGACTGCTGTCTTCCAACGGTGCGTTTCCAGTCGTATGTAAATTCTTGTATGGGGTCTATGAAGAGGGAGCTTGGACGGAGAGTTGGTTGCAACATCGTTGGTGAGCCTTGGGCTTGCACTGGTCCTCCTCCTCCTCGGGTGCCCGTACCTTTCTCAGCATCATCTTACTCCTCCTTCTAGACCACGTCCATGTTTCTCTTCCTCCTCGGTGTCCTCCTCCTACTCGTCCTCCTCCCCCTCCTCTTGCTACCATCCTCGTCATCCTCCCACTACTTCTTCTCCGACTTCTCCTCGTCCTCCGTCGGCTCATTCTCTTCCTGAGGGGGGTCTCACGAGATCAAATTGAGCCTTGGACGGTATACGTATGTCTACCTGGTTCGATCGGTTCTCGAGGGAGAAGAAAAAAAGAGCAGAAGGGGAGGAGGAAACAATTAGGAGGGAGGAAGCAGAGGAGAGAAGAGAAGGAGGAGGGGGAGGAGGAGGAGGTGGAGGAGACAGAGGATGACGAAGGCAATCAAGAGAGGAAGTAAGGGGAGAGGAGAGGAGAGGTACAGGAGAGAAGAAGAGAGGATAATAGAAGCTACCACAGCAGAGGAGGGGGAGAATGAGAGGACATATGAGGAGTAGGAAAAAAGGGAGCCTCCCCCGCCTCCCCTGTTCCTCATCATCCTTCTCCTCCTCCCCTCACTTCCATCATCTCGAAACTCATCAGCATGATCGTTACTATTACTATAACCATCACAACTGACAGCATCCTCATCATCAACAGCATCATCTGCATCATCATCATCAGCAGCATCAGCATCAGCAGCGTCTTCATCATCATCATCATCATCATCATCATCATCATCATCATCATCATCATCATCAACATCATCATCATCATCATCATCATCATCATCATCAGCATCATCGTCATCGTCATCGTCATCATCACAATCAGCATCACCATCATCATCGTCATCGCCATCGTCATCGTCATCAGCAGCAGCATCATCATCAGCATCATCATCATCAGCATCATCATCATAATCATCATCATTATCATCAATATCATCAACATAATCATCCGAACAATCGTCATCAGCAGCATCAGCATCGTCATCTTCGTCATAATATTCACCATCACCATCATAACCAATACCATCTTCATCATCAACCTCCTCCTCCTCATCATCATCGACACCATCATTACCCTCACCAACATCATCACCTTCATAATCATCACCGTTATCCACATCATCATCATCATCATCATCATCATCATCATCATCATCATCATCATCAGCATCATCATCACAATCGCCGTCACATTCGCCATCATCATCACATTCGCCATCACCACCACCGTCATCACGATTCTCATCGTCGCCGTCGTCCTCGCCCTCGCCCCTCCACCCCCCCCGCTGGCCTGCCGCCAGCTGCGGCAGGCTGCTCGGCGCCGCCTTCAGGCGCAGCTGCGGCTCGCTTCTGCGTTGCGCGCGCGCGCAGGCGAGGTGACAACGGCGGCGGCGGCGGCGACGGCGACGACGACGACGATGATGACCTCCTCCCCCCTCCTCCTCCCTCTCCTCCCTCCTCCTCCCTCCTCCTCTCTCCTCCTCCCCCCTCCTCCTCCCTCATCCTCCTCCTCCTCCTCCTCCCTCCTCCTCCTCCTCCTCCTCCTCCTCCTCCTCCTCCTCCTCGAGCCATGATGCCAGGCGGCGGCTCGGTTAGACTTGCTCACGGCCACTCCTCAGAGAGAGGGCTGCTCCACCACCACCGCAGGGCGCACAGGCTGGAGCAGTGGCTCTGGGCGGCGTGGCAGAGCAGCAGCAGAGAGCAACACGACAGCTGGTCAACAGAGGCTGCCACGACGCTGCCGATAGAACGGAGCGAAGGTCGGAGGGGCAGCAAGAGATTCGCTGTTCCGATACGCAGCACGCGACACGCAGCGTATCGGCACGGAGCTCGACACGCAGACCGGAAACGTAGGCATGACGCGATACGTTCGCCAAGACGTGGGGCAATACGCCGAACCAACATGCAACGCATTTTGGCACGGACGCTTTGACCATGGTACGTGTTGCGCTTCAGCACGGGCGCATCGGGGCAGCTAGGAGCCAGAGGGCTGGCGGCGGAAGGCAGCGCGAGGTCGACGACGTCGACGGCAGCCGACGACGGCGCTGTGCACGCGACGTGACGTCCGCGAGGGCGGGTGTCCGGAGGAACTGCACGATGAGCAATACAAGTACCAGTCGGTCGGAAGAGGTGGGTAGAACCAGGAAGCGGGAAGGCGTTGGAAGCAGCTACGGCTCTCGCCCGCCCCCTGAAGAGGAAGGAGGAGGGAAGAGCACTCAACCAGTGAAGTAGGAAGGCGCTTGACGTAGATTGGGGTCCGCAAGTTCAAGAATACCTGCTCTCGACGACCGGCGTGTACCCCTAACCCTTTGTGAGGGGACCTAAGTTAGGAGGGCCAACGACCCTGGTGATGGGGGGTATTTTCTTCTGCAGATGTCTCAGACCAGACCGCCCAGGTTCTCGCATCCCTGGTGCGAAGACGGGGACCTCCAAGTGAGGCGACGTCTTCATCGTGTTATGAAGGTTAGGGTCAGGTCGGGCATGTCCTCCTACAGGCGGATTTCCGAGGACAGAAATCTTACAAGATGGTCGAGCAATAATCGAAAAGAATCCAGAAGATGCTCGAAAAGTCGTCCCCTGACATGTTTGCTTACTATTCTTGAATACTCCTCCTGCAGAGGGACAGGCCCGACGTTAAGGTCAGGGGCTCTGCTGTTCTCGATGGCTGCAGGCCCTCGACGCCGCCACCGACCGGAGCAAGAGAGCGCGAGGCGGGGATTTATCCAGATCCACCGCCTGGGAACCGACGTCCTGATGCCCCACCAGGCGGTGGAAATGGATACAGTTTGGCCCCCGGGGGGCCTGAATAGATCCATATCCACCGCCTGCCGAGGTCCTCGAAAAACGATCCTCCGGGCGGTGGCCATGCAGAAAATCCCTGCCTCGGAGAGAGGCGCGCGAGAACGCGCGGGGGCGGCAGCGCCCCCGCGACAGACGAGGGCCTCCGCCCGCGGCGGCGGGGGCGGCCGGCCGGCTCCCCGGGCGAGTCAGGTCGGGCAGGTCCTCCTACAGTGGGAGCCTGTCCACAAGAAACCTTCCACAAGAAACCCACCCCTGAGGCCCCGGGACGTCCATCGATTTTTTGGCGCGGGAACGTCACGCCTTCCCGAGTGAAACCATCGAAACCCAAGAAACCCAGGGCACCCTGGAGGCAAGCAGGGTGCTTCTTGGCATGGGCCTCCAC